>WNYA01001884.1:0-55993 GCA_019512145.1 Engystomops pustulosus | reverse complement strand
ATTCGCGATCCAGCGGTGGATTCGGGTCCGGCCGGTATTCATTAAGGTAGTTCCTCCGCCGTCCACCAGGTGGCGCTGCTGTGCTGAAAAGCATCGGAACGCACTGGAATACACCGAGCCGGGCTGAGTGAAGGTAAGTGCAAGCTCCGCGACACATTTTCCATTTTTAAATGCGGCGGTTTTTCCGAATCCGTCGGGTTTTCGTTCGGCCACGCCCCCCGATTTCCGTCGCGCGCATGCCGGCGCCGATGCGCCACAATCCGATCGCGTGCGCCAAAATCCCGGGGCAATTCAGGGAAAATCGACGCAAAACGGAAATATTCGGGTAACACGTCGGGAAAACGCGATGTGAGCTCTGGAGTATAATAAAGGATGTTACTCAGGATCAGTCAGGATATGTAATGTAATGTATATACACAGTGACTGCACCAACAGCAGAATAGTGAGTGCAGCTCTGGAGTATAATACAGGATGTAACTCAGGATCAGTACAGGATAAGTAATGTCATGTATGTACAGTGACTGCACCAGCAGCAGAATAGTGAGTGCAGCTCTGGAGTATAATACAGGATGTAACTCAGGATCAGTACAGGATAAGTAATGTAATGTATATACACAGTGACTGCACCAACAGCAGAATAGTGAGTGCAGCTCTGCTGTATAATACAATATAACATGATAGTAAGTTTGTGTGATTGTTGGGTGCACCCACCCTCCTACCACCTGCCCCTGTGACTATATGCATGTCATGTATGTACACAGTGACTGCACCAGCAGCAGAATAGTGAGTACAGCTCTGGGGTATAATACAGGATGTAACTCAGGATCAGTACAGGATAAGTAATGTCATGTATGTACACAGTGGCTGCACTCACTATTCTGCTGCTGGTGTGTACACAGTGACTGCACCAGCAGCAGAATAGTGAGTGCAGCTCTGGAGTATAATACCGGATGTACCTCAGGATCAGTACAGGATTAGTAATGTCATGTATGTACACAGTGACTGCACCAGCAGCAGAATAGTGAGTGCAGCTCTGGGGTATAATACAGGATGTATTGTACACCACCTGCTCCGGGTGTATATAACAATCACTACTTGCACCCTGTATATTTCGGGTCTGTAGTATCACATATTGGAGGGGACATTTTGGGGACTATATTCACCTATTAATGACCCTGAGATGTTACCGGAATAATCTGCACCAGGAATGGGGATTACCAGGGATTATCCTATTCTGCTTGTCTGGAAGCTCGGGGCTATCTATCTATCCATCTATCTATCCATCTCCTATCTATCTATCTATCTCCTATCTATCTATCTATCCATCCATCTATCTATCCATCTCCTATCTATCTATCTATCCATCTCCTGTCTATCTATCCATCTCCTGTCTATCTATCTATCCATCTTTCTCCTCTCTATCTATCTCCTATCTATCTATCTATCTATCTATCTATCTCCTCTCTATCTGTCTATCTCCTCTCTATCTATCTATCTATCTCCTATCTATCTATCTATCTCCTATCTATCTATCTATCTATCTATCTCCTATTTATCTATCATCTATCTATCTATCTCCTATCTATCCATCTATCTCCTCTCTATCTGTCTATCTCCTCTCTATCTATCTATCTATCTCCTATCTATCTATCTATCTATCTATCTATCTATCTATCTCCTATCTATCTATCTATCTCCTATCTATCTATCTATCTATCTCCTATCTATCTATCTATCTCCTATCTATCTATCTCCTATCTATCTATCTATCTATCTCCTATTTATCTATCATCTATCTATCTCCTATCTATCTATCTATCTATCTATCCATCTATCCATCTATCCATCTATCTATCTATCTATCTATCTATCTCCTATCTATCTATCTATCTCCTATCTATCTATCTATCTATCTATCTATCTCCTATCTATCTATCTATCTATCATCTATCTATCTCCTATCTATCTATCTATCTATCCATCTATCCATCTATCTATCTCCTATCTATCTATCTATCTCCTATTTATCTATCATCTATCTATCTATCTATCTATCTATCTATCTATCTCATATCTATCTATCTATCTATCTCCTATTTATCTATCATCTATCTATCTCCTTTCTATCTATCTATCTCCCTCCTATCTATCTATCTATCTCCTATCTATCTATCTGTCTCCTATCTATCTATCTCCTATCTCTCTATCCATCCACCTACCTCTTTCTATCTCTCCATCTTTCCCAGTCGGTCAGTCCCTGGCTATGATGACTCCCCTCCTCCTCCGCGCTGTATAATTCTATATTTTACCAGTTTTGTACGTTTTGGGAATGGTTTATAGTTTTTCCTTCTTTTCTGAAGCATAAACATCTTTTCTCAGAACCTTCTTTGTTTTTCGGTCGATAGTCGCAGGGATTTGGTCTTTATTATTTGCTGAATGTTGTATGTTGGGGTTTATTGAGGTTTTTGTTTTGTCCATTGTTCGGGTTTTATGTGTAAAAATGTAATGAAATGTTAATGGGAAACAATAGTCACAGCAGAAAAACGTAACAATACATTAAATACATTGTGTGCGCGGGGGCGAAGGGGGAGGAAAACTTATGCTTAGGGAAAGCAGAAAATGACGATTTAGTGGCTGGAAAATCGACCTCCCGTTGACTTCAAGTGACAATCCGGATATTCCGCATGGACCGTCCTAAAAATATACGGAATACAGGTCAAGATCTGCCATGGAAAGCGCAACATGGAGATTCTACCGTGGAAAATCCGCATGAGATTCTTCTTGTGAATGACCAGTCAAGTGATATGTCACTATCTCATCATATGGCATAGCGCCACCAGTGGACAGAGAGGGGAATACACCCCTGGGTGGTCATTATTATAGGTCTCTTCCTAACTAGGAGCAGAGCGCAGCGTTCCCGCTTTATTATCCCTTCCCCTCCTGTGCACTGACCTCTGGTACAATATAACACATGCACCTTATTCCACTTGTTAGGCGCATGCGTAGTATATCAGCAGCCAACCCCAGACTCCGCCTCCTCTTCAATGCCATCCTGTACAGTATATGCATGAGTCATGTTCCACTTGTTAGGCGCATGCGCAGTATATCAGTAGCCGACCCCAGACTCCGCCTCCACTTCTATGCCGCCCTGCACAGTTTATGCATGAGTCATGATTCACTTGTTAGGCGCATGCGCAATATATCAGTAGCCGACCCCAGACTCCCCTTCCGCTGCCCTAACCCCAGCACAGTATATGCATGAGACATATTTCACTTGTTAGGCGCATGCGCAATATATCAGTGGTGGACCCCAGACTCCCCCTCCTCTTCTATGCCGTCCACTACAGTATATGCATGAGGCAGATTTCACTTGTTAGGCGCATGCGCAATATATGAGTAGCTGAACCCAGACTCCACCTCTGCTGCCCTAACCCCCAGCACACTATATGCATGAGACATATTTCAGTTGTTAGGCGCGCATGCACAATATTCAGTAGTGGACCCCAGACTCCCCCTCCTTTTTTGCAGCCGTCCAGTACAGTTATTGCATGAGTCACACTTGTTAGGCGCATGCGCAATATATGAGTAGCTGAACCCAGACTCCACCTCTGCTGCCCTAACCCCCAGCACACTATATGCATGAGACATATTTCAGTTGTTAGGCGCATGCACAATATATCAGTAGTGGACCCCAGACTCCCCCTCCTTTTCTATGCCGTCCAGTACAGTTTATGCATGAGTCATGTTCCACTTGTTAGGCGCATGCGCAATATATGAGTAGCTGAACCCAGACGCCACTTCTGCTGCCCTAACCCCAGCACAGTATATGCATGAGACATATTTCATTTGTTAGGCACATGTGCAATATTTCAGTAGTGGATCCCAGACTCCCCCTCCTCTTCTATACCATTCAGTACAGTATAAGCATTAATCATGTTCCATTGTGAGGCGCATGCGCAATATATGAGTAGCCGAACCCAGACTCCCCCTCATCTGCCCTGTTGTACAGTATAGTGCATGCTCCTTATTAGGTACATGTGCAAGATTTTATAAGTGGACCCCTGACTCTCCTAGAGAGTCCCCTGTACACTATAGCACCTAACCTGTCCGGTGCATGCGTAATATTTCCCTTTCAATCTGATACTAATGACCTATTCTTAAGACTAGGATGTCTAAACACAAACAAGCACCCATGTGATCAGCACCTTAAAAAATCTTCTTGCTCTGGGTCTCAAACCCACTGGAATCTTGCGGCCGCGCATGCGCTGGAAGGGCTGCACTCACGAGGCGAGCGCTAAGGTCACTAAACATCACTACTCTAATCATAAAAAATACAAGGCAGTACAAATGCAATATTTAAGGTTCTTATAAATAACACGCGGAGCGCTCGCGCTTTTACTATCCGTTCATTATAGATGAGGACGGGCGCAATTTGTAAGCAGTAAATAAGTAATGTCCCCCATATATCCACAAGTCTACAGCCCATACAGACTATCCATCATGTCAGAACTGCTCAACTGGACCCAGAACCAGCAGTAACAAGTCTACACCTGGTGCTATTATAGTAGTCAGTGTTCTTGTTATAATGTTCTAGAATCCACAAATTGCAACATTATCCATGTTCTAGAAACTCTAAAATTGAGAATGTGCCCCACAGGTCAGCGTTCAGCAAATCCCTCCTGGTACTGACGGACAGGACAGAAAAAGCTTTAGAAAAACTAACTTTTATTCATCATTGTTAAAAAATACATTGAGAATCCTAACAATATTCTAGAACATGGACTGTCAAAGCTTTAGAACCCACTAAAATCAATGTTGTTGGAGGCGGGGGTTGGGTATCGACCTTTCTGCATCTGTTTTTGTCACACGCTGCTTTATTTTGTGTCTGTTCCAACAGATTTGCAGAAAGTCGTCGTGAAAAAACTTTTTTTCTGCCACACACAGCGTTTTTTCTCTCAAACGTGCGCCACGTGTTTCCAGCATCCTGCACCTTAATGTAAATTTACAGGGCAAAACAGCCTCAACTGTCTCAAAAAAAGTAAGGACCCAGGAAAACTGACCAAGCGCCACAAATTAATAAATATCCCCCAGACTGTAAATGTTCCAGACGCCACAAGTGCTAAAGCTCCAGAACATAGATTTCCAATGTTCTAGAATGTTTCAGAACTCCAATTGTCAATATTTTAGAACATGGATTGTTAAACGTTCTAGAATCCCCAAGAGTCAATGGGGCAGATTAATTTACCGGGTCCTGTCGTGATCCCGCAGTGCGTTGTCCAACGAGGATTCGGGTCCGGCGCGATTCACTAAGGTCGTGCACCAGAGTTCCTGCATCCATCACTTCTGCGCCGAGGTCCGCCGGAGTTCACCTTCTACTTCCCGATGCTTGCAAGTGCGTGTCTTGCGACACAATTCTAAATGTTAAATCCTGCACATTGTCCGAATCCGTAGGGTTGTCCGATGGCCGCCCCCTCCCCGATTTGTGTCGCGTGCAAAAAAGCGCAAAATCCCAGGGCAATTCGGCACAAAACGGAAATCGTCGGGAAACCCGACGAAAATGCGTCCGACGGACTCCCTTAGTAAATGAGCCCCAATATTCTAGGACATCAACTGTAAACTTTTGAAGAATCGATGTTCTAGGATACAACGTTTCAATATTCTTGAACATCCAAGTGTTAATGTTCAAAGGAAACAATTCCGTGTCACTGGGGGAAAGTATTGAAGCTTTTGTTCCCATTTTCTGTCGGGTCTTTTGTTTTGCGCCTCTGCAGACAGATTTACAGAGCGTCGGCGCCACAAAAAACTCACTTTTCTGTCTCTCCATTTTTGCTTCCAACACTTTTCCTGCCGTTCTAATTTCCCGACTCCTTTTTTGGCGCAATTTTTGTTGAACATTTAGACCAACGATAATCAAGTCTATCAACGTCTAAACCCGAATGTGGCGAGTTGTTTCCGAACACCATTTCTCTTCTTGTGTTGTGCGCAGTATACAAAGCGCCACGCGATGCAGCCCAGAATCGGCGCTAAAATCCGACACCAGAACGTAGCGCCAAATGTGAATAATTTTCCCCAATTTTCTTAATTTTCTTCTTAATCCCGATAATCTAAAACATTAATGTTCTAAATAACTTCATTAAATGTTTCAGACCCTAAGAAACATCAATGTTCTAGGACAAAAGTTGTGAAAATGCTGGAATCCGCAGTTGTTACGGTCCCAGAAAAGAGTCAATTTTTCAGGATAAAGAGTCATTGCTTTGACCCGTTTACCGTTTGGATGTCCTAGAACCCCCGGGGTCATTGGGACAGCTTCCTACAAGGTTCATGTAACCTTTAACAGAAAACAAACCCAAACCATGAGGATCCATATCCGAGACCTTTCTGGAGCCCATCACATCCTGGAGGAGAACTTCCGATAAATAATCGCATTATGTAACACTCGATAAATCAACCATTTACCGCAATGAAATGTTGTGAAAGTTGAAGTTTTACTTTCCCCCCCATAAAGCTGCTCAGTGCCGAGAAAAACAAGCGCCAGCGTAAATGGAACATTGGATCGGTGATCCGGCGGCGGAGCGGGAACAGCCCAGAGCTCGGCGTCCGCGGCTCCCATCCCGCTGCTTATAGGATTGGACCAGGCAGGAGCCATTGATTCCTCCTCTGCGGCCGCTTCTTAGAATGTCACAAGGTCAATATCCATTACTTAGAGTGGGGGAGGGGGCACGGGGCGAAGACTTCAGGAACACGAGGTGCCCCACGACTGCGAGCCCCTGCTGGGGGGGGGGGGGGGATGGAGGAAGAAGGACTTATATGAATATATTAATCTCTACACAATTCTCCAGATTCATTCCATGGAGGAAGTTATTCCAAAAGCTTCTCCGACCAGGCTGCGGCTGTCATACAGTCTGTGGTCATAGACTGCGGATACCAAGCGCTCGCGGTCAGTGTGATGGCGAAGCCATAATGGTGGCCAGGGGCGCAGGAGAAGAAAAGGAGGCGTCATCTATAGGCACTGGATGTCTGCACTCCTGGGATGTTAGCAAAACTTTGGGCTTGTACACGTAATACTCTGAAGCTCCCCCTAGTGATGGCTACAGGAAAACAGAATTTTAAGTTTCTGCATAGGATCGGAAGAAAGTCTTTACGGGAACCTGTCAGCAGAGTGTTACTTTTATCAGGGGGAAATGTTTTAGATGGGGTTTATATGGTGCTAGAAAAAAAGTATGTGGGCCTCTACTCGGCCAGTTAGTCCCGGAGAGGAAAATCTCAAATGCCAACTTCCGTCTGCTCTGTAATATCTTCACTGCTCTCCTGGTGACGTGGCAGCTCACTGCAGATGGTCTCTCCCTCCGTGCATCCTCCCCATCCTACAGCTCTCTTTGCACGGAGGGAGAGACCATCTGCAGTGAGCTGCCACGTCACCAGGAGAGCAGTGAAGATATTACAGAGCAGACGGAAGTTGGCATTTGAGATTTTCCTCTTCGGGACTAACTGGCCGAGTAGAGTTTCACATACTTTATTTCTAGCACCATATAAACCCCAACTAAACTACCAGCCCCCTCAGATCGGGCAATTCTAGAATTCCCTGTTTTATCTGAAATCTCAGCCGTTTACCTATAAAAACTCTCCCCTAAAGTCGGGCAAATTCTCATTTTCACATGAGTGGAGTCAAGTTTAGCGGTTGTAGGAGCAGTGTCACTTCAGAAGCCCCCTAGCTCCTTCTCTATAGCACTTAGAAACATGATGCTGGTGTCATATTAAAGATACAGATCTCATCTTTCAGATTACATCAGGCTTATGGCTTTGTGATATACAACCCCAGAGATACTGGCAGCTTAACACATTGGGGCAGATTTACTTACCCGGTCCATTCGCGATCCAGCGGCGCGTTCTCTGCACAGGATTCGGGTCCGGCCGGGATTCATTAAGGCAGTTCCTCCGCCGTCCACCAGGTGGCGCTGCTGCGCTGAAGAGCATTGGTACGCACTAGACTAGAGTACACCGAGCCAGGCTGAGTGAAGGTAAGTGCGAGCCCCACGACACTTTATTTTTTTTAAATGCGGCGGTTTTTCCGAATTCGTCGGGTTTTCGTTCGGCCACGCCCCCAATTTCCATCGCGTACATGCCGGCGCAGATGCGCCAAAATCCGATCGCGTGCGCCAAAATCCCGTGGCAATTCAGAGAAAAAAAAATCGGCGCAAATCGGAAATATTCGGGTAACACGTCGGAAAAACGCGAATCGGGCCCTTAGTAAATTACCCCCATAGTTGGAAAGGCAACTTTCATCTAACTTTTCTTTTTATCGGAAAAATTTTATTTGGCAACATGCACACTATGGGGACACGTGCACACTATTCTCTATGGGGACACGGGGGGAGCCAGAAAAAGGGCTCCTGGTGACAAGTTCACTTTAAAATGACACCAGCATGTTTCTAGGTGCTATAGAACAGGAGATTGGGGCTTCTGAAGTGACACTACTCCTGCAACCACTAAAATTGACTCGTCTCATGTTAAAATGAGGTGAGAAGAGTCATATTTGCCTGACTTTGGGAGAAATTTTATTTTTTATAGGTAAATGAATGAGAATACACATAAAAGAGGGAACCCAAGAAAGGACATGTCATACTATACCTGATGGGAATAGTAGTTTAGTGGGGCAAAACCTGGTAAAAATAATATAAAATGTATCAGCTCGACAGTTAGTTGTTTACAAAACAACATAGTGTCTGCAAGTGGACATCCCCTTTAAGACCTAGAATTGCTGCTGGAAGACAATGGGATGGTCGGGAGAAACAACATGAAAGGAAACGTCTTCACATCTATTTCGCGTCTCATCTTCCAGCAGTCGGGGGAAATGTCTGCAGGTATTAAAGGGTTAATGAAAGCGCCTTTAGAAGGACCCCCTAAATAATTCAGGCTCCGGGGGCGGGAAGGACGCAGCGACATGTGCTGGTAATTGTAGTAAGAAATTGTTTAATCTTTCATGATCAATACCTAAGCTTCGCCTCTGGTGTTTAAAGGAGAGCGAGGAAGATGTAGCAGAGCCGAGTGCGTGATAGAGAGAGCAGCGCATTGTGTGTAATTATACAAGATGTAGCAGAGCCGAGTGCGTGATAGAGAGAGCAGCGCATTGTGTGTAATTATACAAGATGTAGCAGGGCCGATGTGATAGAGAGAGCAACGCATTGTGTGTAATTATACAGATGTAGCAGAGCCAGTGTGTGATAGAGAGAGCAGCGCAATTGTGGCAATTATAACAAGATGTAGCAGAGCCGATGCGTGATAGAGAAGCAGCGCATTGTGGGCATTATACAAGATGTAGCAGAGCCGATTGTGGATATAGAGCAGCGCATTGTGTGTAATTATACAAGATGTAGCAGCCGAGTGTGTGATAGAGAGAGCAGCGCATTGTGTGTAATTATACAAGATGTAGCAGAGCCGAGTGTGTGATAGAGAGAGCAGCGCATTGTGTGTAATTATACAAGATGTAGCAGAGCCGAGTGTGTGATAGAGAGAGCAGCGCATTGTGGGCAATTATACAAGATGTAGCAGAGCCGAGTGCGTGATAGAGAGAGCAGCGCATTGTGGGCAATTATACAAGATGTAGCAGAGCCGAGTGTGTGATAGATCAGCGCATTGTGTGTCATTATACAAGATGTAGCAGAGCCGAGTGTGTGATAGAGAGAGCAGCACATATACAGGATGTAGCAGAGCCGAGTGTGTGATAGATCAGCGCATGGTGTGTCATTATACAGGATGTAGCTGAGCCGAGTGTGTGATAGAGAGAGCAGCGCATTGTGGGCAATTATACAAGATGTAGCAGAGCTGAGTGGGTCCGACCCGGTAGATCCAAATGAGGGATTTGTGTGAGGAGCATCTTTCGGGTGTTTTCCATTGGAGACATTGGGGCAGATTTACTTACCCGGTCCATTCGCGATCCAGCGGCGCGTTCTCTGCACTGGATTCGGGTCCGGCCGGGATTCACTAAGGCAGTTCCTCCGACGTCCACCAGGTGACACTGCTGCGCTGAAGTCTGCCAAGGCCCGCCGGAATGCCCTGAAGTTCACTTTTTTTTTTTTTAAAATGCAGCGGTTTTTCCGATTCCGTTCGGTTTTCGTTCTGCCACGCCCCCCCCCCGATTTCCGTTGCGTGCATGCCAGCGCCGATGCGCCACAATCCGATCGCGTGCGCCAAAATCCAGGGGCAATACAGGGAATATCGTCGCAAATCGGAAATATTCGGGAACATGTCGGGAAAACGCGAATCGGGTCCTTAGTAAATGACCCCCTATGTTACTTTTGGGCTTGGTCACACGGCTGATGAATATCTCTTGTTCTGATCCATCAGAAGAGATACCAGGCTGCTTGGTTCTGGCACAGTATCCACGGGGAGACGCAGGGCACGGGGGGAAACCACGGGGAGACGCAGGTCACGGGGGGAAACCACGGGGAGACGCAGGTCTCGGGGGAAACCACGGGGAGACGCAGGTCACGGGGAAAACAATTCACAGGGTGGAACAACAAGCAGCTCAGGAGCGGAAACACGGAAAGACGTAGATCGTTAACCATATAAAACATTCAAGTACAGATAAATGCGGGTGTCAGCCTCTGGGCACATCCATCACCTCCTGTAATGAAACCTTCATACACATAAGGACCTGCAGCACAAATCTTCACCATAACAGGTGAGGGCAGCTCTGTGCGCCGCCATTTTGGGTCCTGGCAGCCAGCACACGTCATGGCCGCCGTAGAGCTGCGCAGCCTCGGCGTGTGACGTCAGCGCTCAGCTGTGCTGCGGATTATCCCACTCCAAGATGGCGGCCGGAGCATAGCTGCAGCCTGAGGGGAGCGAGTGTCATGGCAGCGGAGAGCCGGGGACTAAGGGCCTTACCGTGAGGACCCGGGGCGGAGGATGAACACCGGGGACGAGTGAAGAGACCGCGGCGCCTCATCCAGGTGCGGTACCGGGAGTGTCCCTCCCCCTCCATTCACACGTCACCCCCTGGTGCAGGTCACCTGTAGCGGCCAGACTACAAGTCCCAGCATCCCCTGCCCGCGCCGCCAATGCCAGGCATGCCGGGACTTGTAGTTCTTTTATGTTCTATGGCCAAATGTACTTTTTCCTTTTACTTTTTCTATTATTTTCCAAAGTAAATGACCGGGAGTGATCAAAACTGAAGTAATTCTACAACTTTACAAACTATTTCTTAAAAACTTTCCATCATTATTCTTGACACAAATGGCAGTGATAAGACCCTGTTCACACCCAGCCTTTATAAGTGTCATCAGTCCTGAGCGGTCACCGGGGGATTAGACGGAGCCAGAAAGAAAGCAAAGAAAATAAAAACAATAAAAATATTCGTCAGGTAAATGTGCGTGACGTCTTGCGACGGGTTATCAGGTCATGTGATAGCGGCAGGTTATCAAGTCATGTGACGTTGTTATGTGATTGTGGCGGGTTATCAGGTCATGTGACGTTGTCCGGTGATTGTGGCGGGTTAGTAGGTCACGTGACGTTGCGTTTCATGACCTCATTCTCCAAAATTTTGGAGGGGGACTCGATATACGATAATCCTGAACATCATATACTACGAGTCCTCTTCAGGGGGTTAATTTCTGAAAGACTGTCCCCATCCATACGATCTGTGGGGTGTATAGAAGTCTGATGAGAGACCTCTTCCTCGAAGCTTAAAGGGGTTGTCCACAGGTTAAAAACATGGCTGCTTTCTTCCTAAAACAGCGCCGACCGTGGCCTGTGCCGTTACTACAGATGATTGGAGCTTAGTTGCGATACCACGCACTACCTATGGTCAGGGGTGGCGCTGTTTATGGAAGAAGGCAGCCATGTTTTACCCCCTCCTGACGACCCCTTTAATTCGGCCACATTCAGTGAAATCCCTTTAATTCGGTGTCCGTTAGAGCAGACTGGAGTGAGTCTTGTCCTGGACACCAGTCACATGGACCACATTGCCTTAGATTTTGTCACGTGGCCCCTGCCAGAGATTGCACATTGTAACGCAGCTGCATGCGCAGCAGAGAGAAGTGAATTAAACGTGAGATCCGGCGTTATTTTGTAAGTACGGCGCCGGATTATCGGATCTCTGGATTATCAGACGCACATCGGATCCTCTGGAATGTGGCGATGGCCATAATTAGACTCTTCTTGATGTAGCGGAGGTTATTCCTGCTCCTCGTGGCTTCCTCCATCCTTGAGTCCGGGCAGCTGCAGAATAATCCGCGTCCCCCAGGCTCCGCTCAGCTGTCGCTGCGGGGGAGAGGACGCTGCACGTGACTATACTACAGATCTGGGCTGGTGTCACCGTCCCTTTAAGTGCTGGTTCTGACCCAGAATCTATAGTGAATGTATAAGATGCGACTCTCTTCACCCGTCTGCAGTTACAGGGGCACCCATGGGTGTCCTAGTTTCCTCCAGCGTCCCTCCCTGTATGGATATAAGGTGCGCACACCGCCAGATACTCACATCCTGGAACTGGCAGCGCTGCTTCCTGCACTGACACAACTGGTCTGGTGACTTTCTTAAAGGGATTGTCTCAATCCTTCCCATTCCTTCCCCTGTGATGTCGGAGAAGTCTATGGCAGCGTCGCCCCCGTTACTTGTCACTACATGTACAGGCCTGGGAGCGGAGCATCCGGGTGCATTAAAGGGCTTGTCCAGTTTACAAGAGTAACGCACACATTGTTAGGGAAGGGGCGAGGACCCTCAGGTCAGTGGGGTCATATGGAGGTCTCTGTGCTGGAGGAGCTGCCCTGGATTATGCTGATGACCCACTGAAATTTGTTGGCAGGGTGTAATACTTTGTTTATGCTGTGGAGGCGCTGCAGGAAGACGAGCATAATGAGGGGTCAGGTTTCAAGTACTATTGTAACAGGGGCACTTACAGCAGAAAGCCCCCTCCCCAGAGCACTTACCACAGTTATCCCTCTGTACCCCAGAGGTCCGCTGTGCCCCTCCCCCACCCCTCTATACCCCAGAGGTCCGCTGGCTGCCCTCCCCCACCCCTCTATACCCCAGAGGTCCGCTGGCTGCCCTCCCCCAACCCTCTATACCCCAGAGGTCCGCTGGCTGCCCTCCCCCGCCCTTCTATATACCCCAGAGTCCGCTGGCTCCCTCCCCCCCCCTCTATACCCCAGAGGTCCGCTGGCTGCCCTCCCCCCGCCCCTCTATACCCAGAGGTCCGCTGGCTGCCCTCCCCCCGCCTTCATACCCCAGAGGTCCGTGGCTGCCCTCCCCCGCCCTTCTATACCCCAGAGGTGTCCGCTGGCTGCCCTCCCCCGCCCTTCTATACCCCAGAGGTCCGCTGGCTGCCCTCCCCCGCCCTTCTATACCCCAGAGGTCCGCTGGCTGCCCTCCCCCGCCCTTCTATACCCCAGAGGTCCGCTGGCTCCCTCCCCCCCGCCCGCCCCTCCCGTTCTATACCCCAGAGGTCCGCTGGCTGCCCTCCCCCGCCCTTCCATACCCCAGAGGTCCGCTGGCTGCCCTCCCCCGCCCTTCTATACCCCAGAGGTCCGCTGGCTGCCCTCCCCCGCCCTTCTATACCCCAGAGGTCCGCTGGCTGCCCTCCCCCCGCCCCCTCTATACCCAGAGGTCCGCTGGCTGCCCTCCCCCGCCCTTCCTATACCCCAGAGGTCCGCTGCTTGCCCTCCCCCCCCCCTCGCCTCTACCCCAGAGGTCCTCTTCTGCCCTCCCCCCCCTTCTATCCCCCATAGTCCCTGCTCCCTCCCCCTCCCCTTCTCTACCCCCTATTCCGCTGGTCGCTTCTCCTCCCGCTCCCCCCGCCCTTCTATACCCCAGAGGTCCGCTGGCTGCCCTCCCCCGCCCTTCTATACCCCAGAGGTCCGCTGGCTGCCCTCCCACCCGCCCTTCTATACCCCGAGGTCCGCGGCTGCCCTCCCCCGCCCTTCTATACCCCAGAGGTCCGCTGGCTGCCCTCCCCGCCCTTCTATACCCCAGAGGTCCGCTGGCTGCCCTCCCCCGCCCTTCTATACCCAGAGGTCCGCTGGCTCCCTCCCCCCCGCCCTTCTATACCCCAGGGTCCGCTGGCTGCCCTCCCCGCCCCGCCCTTCATACCCCAGGTCCGCTGGCTCCCTCCCCCCGCCCTTCTATATCCCTGTCGCGATGCCCTCCTCCCCCCCCGCCTCTCCCCGATGTCCCGCTTTGCCCTCCCCCCATCTATACCCCAGAGTCACAGCAGTTCCTTTCTTAGCAGTACCTTGGCGCTCGGTGGTAAGTAGGGGGCTGCAGATACTTTTGGGTTATTGGAGGGATGTACAGGGGGTAGGGGGCTCTGCTGGAGGACAGGGATAGGCCGTCATTGGAAGGTTGGGTGCACTGTTTTGGGGAATCGGTACTGGGAGGTGAGTACCGGAACACACATTGTATTGACCACATGCCCTCTACTCGCCTTCCAGTGCCCGTCTGACACCATGTGGAATTGGTATTCGGGGGACGAGTCCCAGCCCTCCGCAGCAGTGAGTACCTGGTATCCCCTTAATCCCTTATATTTTCTATACTCAGAGAATTGTCGTCTCATGGCGTCTTGTCTTTTCAGGCTCCTGCAACCCAGGGGGGCTCTGGCGCCATGTCAGTGGCGGATCTGACGGAGCAGCTGGCGCACACTCAGCAGCTGGTGGCACAGCTTAAAGATCTCATCAGAGAGAAAGACAATGAGCTACGCAAGAAAGATCAAGATCTCAAGGTCTGTAGAAACGCTTGTATTGACATGTCCTTGGCTGCTCTCGGGTCCTGCACATGGCTCCTGGTGCCAGCCTTGTGCGGCTGCAGGGCCTGTGGTTCTGGCACTGCCAGGCTCTTTGCACTGTGCATGCCCAAGAATGGCCCTGGTGCATGTGCAGTGTAAACCCAATCCACAGCCTTGTATCTACTAGTCCAGGGGAGCCGGAGACCTCCTGCTCTCTTAGAGGGTCCTAGAAGTAGAACTGTCTGTCTACTTCCAGCAGTGTCTTCACCTGGACTCCTCGGGTTGTTCTTATCTTTTGAGTTATTCATTGACTTTGCAGGAAGAAAAAGAATCTTCGGAATCCAAGATCTCGAAAGCCAAACTCCAGAACAAGGCCAAGATTGCGTCACTAACGTCTCAGCTGGAGGACCTGAAGAAGCAGCTGGGGTCCTCCGGTGCTCAAGTCAAGAAGCCTGAGAGCAAGAAGGTAAATGTCCGCCCCGAGCGTCGCCTGTTCTGTGGGGCCCAACCTTATCTGCGATGTTCTGCAGCAGAGGTGCAGCCCTCGCTGGATTACATTAAGTACTTTGTCAGACTACTGCCATGTCGTAGTACTGTCTGATGGGCGTATTCACACGCACAATGTTTGTTGCAGGAAGTAAAAAACAAATTCATCATCATCACATGAGTAAAAACTGAAAAAATCAATAGTTCTGAATTGGAAAACGATGCTGAATTGGCTTGAATTTTTTTGTTATCACTCCAAAATAATGCAGATTAGGGGTTAGGATTTCTCAGAAACAACAGCGCCCCGCAACTCAGCAGGTTGTGCCTGGTATTACAGCGCAGTTTCATTTAAACCGATGCAGCTGAGCTGCAATACCTGGCACAACCAGTGTGCAGGTTTGGTGCCGTTTCTGTAATAAAGAAGTTATATTTTTGTAAAGATGGCTATAGACAATCGGACACGATGTTTACAATCGGGTTCGGCGCTCGCCGCCCAGACATATCGCCGGATTGAAGCCTCCAGCTCCGAGCCATGGCTATTATTGGCCAGGGTGCTAGTTGCCAGGGGTGTCAGTTTGCTGCATTGGCTGTTCGGTCGCAACTCTGACAATATATTTGGGTCGTTCAGACTGAACCCGAATGGAAACCTTGGGTCGGCTCCCCTATAGGATACTCTGCCGTGTTCAGTGTCCTCTACACATTGCACAGACTGGGATGCAGGGTCGTCTGCTGCGTTCTGCTGCACTGTGACCTGCACCCCCTGACCCTGCCTTTCATTTCAGGGTTCAGGAGATGTCGACCAGGAGAATGCGTCTGCAAACCGAGGCAAAATTCTGGTACTGAGAAAACGTGTGGAAGAATTGGAATCACAGTTATCACTGAGGAATGAGGAACTCAAGAAAAAGGTACAATGTACAGTAATGTGAGGTTATAGGGGGTCACGGGGGAGGCAGCAATGGCCTGTACCCTGCATAGTAATCCTCCAGGGTTAATCCCGTCTGCCTCCACTGTGACTGCTCCTTTGTCTGTGTGGAATGCAGGAGAGACGCTTACACAGAAGCTTTCATTGCAGTCTATTGTTCTGTTATAATTATCTTCTTTACAATATCTCTGCTTGCTGCTGATGAACAGGAACATTATGTTGAGGGTTTGCAACTCTATAACATAAAACAGAATAATACTCACTTTAAGAATTACTTGCTGACCCCTTGCCGACACTTCCTGGTCCCCCCCACCTGCCTCTGCGGTGTCATATCACCTTGATGTGTGATCGCTGTGGCGGCGGTGACCTCCTTGGTGTGTGTTACCACTACAGGCAGTCTTCGCCCCCACCCCTCTCCATAGCGATGTATGGCGCACGGTGACGTATTCCAGGGAAAGATAGGACATGTCCTATCTTTCTCCCGGCTACGGGATGGTACGGTGCCGCACGGCTTTGTGCACCAATTGCCGTCTACGGGGGTTGTATATACATTCCCCGTATGGTCGTCTGAATGCAGCCTTATACAGTAGTGCATTTATAGATATTTAACATATGCATGGAGCTGCCGCTGCATAGAGTCCCGTCCAGACGGATGGGCCTGGCTGCTGCATAGGGCTTTGCCTCTGGTTTGATCATGTGACTACTTACTTTCCAGGAGGTGGAGCTGGAAGCTCAGCGGCTGCGCGGCTCTGAACTGGACGTCATGCTCGCCGAAAAAGAAGAGAAACTGGCGAAAAAAGAGGCTTACATTAAAGATCTGCAAATGTCATCTGCATCCAACACCCCAGGACAGACCACCAGTGCCGAAGCAGCAGCTAAGGTACCTCAATGAGAACACACATTACATGGATTATTAGAGTGTCGTGTGAATTGTGATGTGGATCCTCCCAGCTTCCCTATGATATGAATGATAATATCTGAGTTTAGAACATGAAGTGTTGTCTTAGAATGGAACAGAAATGTAATAGATCAGTCCCCTCCTTTGCTGTGTGCATTGTAGGGGACATAACGCTGAGTATATAATCAGTCGCATGGGTCACAGTGAAGTGGTCTGGGGTCTTCTATATACTGGGGTCTCCTATATATCAGGAGCAGCAGTGAATACTTTTTGTTTTTGTTGACTTAGACGAGCGCACACGATACAACCCAAGACCTCCAGGTTATAATCCAGAATCTGACCAGGAAAGTAGAACAAAGCGAAGAGAAGTACAGCCTCCTCCACGAACAGACCGAGAGCCTGAAAGCCTTCCTGACCAAGGAGAAGAGCGACTTCCAGGAGAAGGAAGCCATGTATACAGAAAACGTGAGTCTCCCCACCATTGCAGGACAAACAGCTGCAAAAATCATTGATCTCCTGCCTACAACCCGCAGCACAAGTCACTCTGCTCTGTACAAGTCACTCTGCTCTGTAGCTTTGTGCTCTCTCTGCCTATAAAGAGCCAGGGGACGTGTCATACTGTGTGTGTGTCATACTGTGTGTGTGTCATACTGTTGTGTGTCATACTTGTGTGTGTGTGTCATACTGTGTGTGTGTCATACTGTGTGTGTGTCATACTGTGTGTGTGACATGTGCCCAAACCTATTGTAGTGTAAGGCTGCGGGTCCTGCTGCAGCACAGACTAATGGATCCAGGTCATGGTCCTTCTGTAATACATTACTTCTTTCCTACAGATCCGTGTCTATCAGAATATGATTTTGGAGAAGGACAAGGAGATGAAATTGCTGGCCGAGAAACACGACCAGGAGCTCTTTAAAATTGCAGCCAAGTCGGATTCCACTGCGGAGCTTCACCAGGTAACAGAGAAAGAGAGGGAACCTCTACTTAAAGGAAACCTACCATCCTACAATCCTTCATGATCCAGGCATTGGGACTTTAATTTGTTATACATAGCCTCCTTCGTTCTAAAATCAACTTTTAAAACTTTGCCAATTGATCATAAAGCCTCAACAGGGGCGTTACCTCTGTGATTCAGATTCACAGGCTGTTACACTGTGCTGGAACATTCCCTTAACTTGTTAGATTTAATCAGGCAGGGGGAGGAAGTGACAGTGTAATAGCTTGTGAAGCTGCAGCATGTAAGGGCTCTGGTAATGCCCTTATGGCTCACTAGCATAATTGTAAATTGTAAAAGTTAATTTTAAGAAGTAAGGAGACGATTATTACAGTCACAGAGCCTGGATCTGTGAGTGTCCCTGGTTTATCATGATGGTATCCGTTGTATCTGCTGTGACTTCACCTTCCTGTTTCATTCTATCGCTTCTTCCTATCATGTTTCACTAAAACTTTGGGGTAAGGAGCCTGCAGCTGCATCCCCCTCCTTCCCCTCACTGAACAGTAGTTGCAGTTTTACACCAGGTTCTTGATCCTGTGCTGCTGTTAGTACATATATTGGCAGGAAAAGGGGGTTACTGGTTGCAGGATTAACTCATTTGCCACTAAAACACTTTTCCTACCTCTTTATTTCCAGCTTCTAAAAGCCCTGAAGCAGAAGCTCCACGAGGATGAAGAAGTTTTGTCGGGAAAGAATCAAGTGATTGACATCTTACAGAAGGAGCTGGATAATAAAGATCAGCAGATCACCGTAAGTTACTACATGCTGAGGATCAAGCGCAGGATCAGACTACACACGGCGTTTGTAGTCTGTAACCATGGAGACACATAGATCTTCTGGTACAATTTTTTTTTTAAAGAATTTTTTTCCTTTCTGCAGGAAGTGGCTGAGAAATGTCGGCTGCTCCAGTCTGAAAAACAGAACCTGCTGTCAAAGCTGGAAGCGGAGAAGCATGTGATGAGAGCGCAGCTGAAAGATATGATGGAGAAACACCAGAGCGTGATGCAGGAGGTTCAGCAGCAGCATGAGGGGGAGATGCAGAAGAAATCTCAGACTATACTACAGCTTCAGAGCCATCTACAAGGCCTGGCGAGCCCCGGAGACGCCAGGGACACGTCTGCCACAGACCCTGCAGTGACTAAATTACAAGGTAATAAAGTGACCCGTACGGGGTGTGAGCAGAACCATCATTCTGAGACATAAGGGCTGCGAAAATGTGTCCATATGACTCCCAATGATGCCGTCCTGGGAATACCGGATGTGACAGTGATGGAGATAGTTGTACAATAATCCAGCATGGGGACAGGGATCACTATAGGGCAGTGATGGCGAACCTATGGCACGGGTGCCAGAGGTGGCACTCAGAGCCCTCTATGTGGGCACCCTTGCCATCACCCCAGGGTAGAGTTTGCCAGACAGGACTCAAGGCTGCTTGCAGTCCCAGGCAGCCCAGGTCCCCAGAAGGAAGTTACAATGATAATTCAAAGTTCTTCTCCTTCTTTCTACTGTATTGGTATCCTCAGGTGCCTACACAATTTAAACCTGTGAAAGAGCAGGTAGTAATAAGTTACTGCTTAAATTGTCGCATTGGCACTTTGCAAAAAATACGTGGGTTTTGGTTGTAGTTTGGGCACTCGGTGTCTAAAAGGTTTGCCATCACTGCTATAGGGGGTTGTATTCACTTATACAATTTATGCACTATCATCATGATTGGCGGTGGTGGGACCTGAGCATGACAATTAGGTGTCCCACTTCTCCCTCTTCACTATGAATTATTACTCGGCAATCTCTAGCAGTCCCATAGAGGAGACTGGATCTTTGTTCTTGTGATCAGTGGGGGTCCATCTCTCCACAGGTGAGCTGCAGGGGGATTCTCCATCATCAGGGGATCAGGGAGTGTTCAGTGCAAACATGCTGCACCTATGCATGCCAGCAGAGGGCGCTCTAAGAATGTCACATAGCTGGTGCTGGCTGATGACATAAGATGCACAATTAGATCAGTATTATGCATCAGTACAGGCGGTCCCCTACTTAAGGACACCCGACTTACAGTCGACCCATAGTTAAAGACGGACCCCTCTGACCTCTGGTGACCTCTCTGGATGTTACTATAGTCCCAGGCTGTAATGATCAGCTGTGAGGTGACTGTAATGAAGCTTTATGGATAATCCTTGGTCCAATTACAGAAAAAATTTTGAAACAAACTTAAGAACAAACCTTATGGGAGCCTATCTTGTACGTAACCCGGGGACTGCCTGTATAGGGACATCCGGGGATATAGTAGCTGTACACGTTTTGCAGTAGCTGTGCGTTGTGGTGTTCAGTGCACGCACTTGTCGTGTCGCCTAATATTTGATTATAATGAATCATTTCTTTCTTTCAGGTGAAGTGAAGTTGAAAACCGAAGAGGCAAGTAAATCCGAGGCGAAATTCCTAAAAATGAAGGCTTGGTCAAAATCCAGAATCAGGCAGTTGGAAGAAGAACTAAAAATTGTACAAGTACCGCTCTCCTACCGCCTGTCTCTGACCGCTCTCCTGCCTGATTCTACATAATGGCTATCCTCTAATTTCCTGCCTCTGCCTGTCCATCTGTCTTCCATCATTGTCTTGGGGATCGGAGAATCCACTTACATCTTCTCTTTCCTGTCTAATGTTTGCATTATTCTCTTTTTTTGTAGTCTGAGGCAAAGAATCAGGAGCTTTCCGCCTTAACCGCGCGCGTCTCCGAGCTGGAAGAGGAGAAGAAAGATCTGGAGATGAAGCTGGAAGCGGTTGCAGATTTGCAGTCTATTAATGGTAAAAAGCGGCGGCTTTGTCACAGTGTCACATAATGAAGGGTTAAAAAATATCAGAACCACCTCAGAGATAAGTCGCCCCGATTCTCACATCCACTAATTTAGTCTAAAAATGCCAGGTATGTGAAATGAACCGAGATGGATATGGTTAGGAAAGTGCAACTATGCAGCGAAAGGTCACAGGCCCCTTGAATAATACTTAATGGGTTTGTCTGACCCCACATACTGATGACCTATACTCAGGATAGGTCATTAGTATGTGATCAGTAGGGGGTCACTATGGGGTCCGACAGTCTCCAGGTGCAGAAGTCAAGCAGTCCCTGTAACTCGTAGCTGAACTGAAACTGCTAAAACAGCGGGTCAGTGCAAAAATAGGGTGTTGGACCCCCTGATCACAAACATGACCTATCCTGAGGATAGGGGTCTGACAACTAATGAATAGGGCAATCTAAAACTGTTTTATACCTCTGTGTCTCTATGATGTCATCCGAAAAGTGACCTCATCAGGCGGTACCTTCTCCTGTTCAAAATTTGAGCTCCTGCTTACTCGGCACCAGTGTAGTAAGGAATTGCAGGCAATTTTCGCCCAGCAATAAGAACTTAGTGCTTTAACCCTTTTGCTGCCATATTAGTTTTCCCAAATTAAAATAAAAATTAAATCTTTTTTTTCCCTTGGCCATAGGCAGACACTCGCTACAATGTGAGAATGTCAATCGTGTCGTTTGTCAGTGAAGTGAATGGTTGTCTAATGGGTGGAAATGACTCTGCAAAATGACGATTTTTTTTCTTATGTTCTTGCCTCTTTGTAGAACAACTGCTGACCAAGCTAGTGGTGTATGAAGAGCAGCAGAGGATACTGCAGGCCGATCTGGAGCAGGTCGCCAAAAGAGCTGATTCACAGGTAAACACCATCCCATAAACTGCTTATACACTGCTAGGCAAAGTGCACACACACATATACTGCAGCGTCCTACTGCGGGAGCTGCCGCAGCAGACATTTGTCTTTTGGTGATTCCTGCTGCATCACATCTGTAGACATCACTGCAATGCTCCTGCAGCTTCTCACACCCGTAGTAGTAACAACATAGAATTGCTCTTATCAGGTCGTTTGCAACAAAGACATAATGGTCTATCAGTCCTACATAACGGTGCATCCTGAGAAGGAAGCGGCTACAATGGTCATTTCATGCAGTGATCATTGTAGTTCTGTATCACCTAGAACAGTGGTGGCGAACCTACGGCACGGGTGCCAGAGGCGGCACTCCAAGCTCTTTATGTGGGCACCCGGGTCATCACCCCAGCACACCAGACAGCATTTCAAGCAACTTAAAAGATGATGACATGTTCTTCTGACATCTTCTGAATTCCTCGCTCTCTAAACATGACCCTTGTGCAATGGTTTCAGACCAGTGAATCCGGCAGCGTGGATGAGCTGCAGAACCCTCTCCTGGAATGGAGCGAGATGAGCCAGGAGACGGACCTACCTCCGGATCAGGAGAGAGGGGACACCTCCAGCATGGCCATGAGGATGGCACAGATAGAAGAGGAAAGAGAAGGTAAGTTCTCCTGTTACCATCAGCAGATGATATGTCTCATTACAGCGTCTGGCATGGCGCCACGCACTCTCATTATCTGGGGTTGGCATTGTGCTGGGTATTGAGTTCACTATGAGACTTCCAATCAGCTAATTGTAGAGAGGAATCATCTGCAAGTAGCTGTAAGGGAAGTGAATGTGCACCCTGGCAGCACTAAGAACATGCACTAAGCACCTGCCAGTCATAATGATGGCATTTAAAGGGGTACTCCAACATTTACAAAGTATCCCGTATCCTCTGGATAAATAATTTGCTCTTTGCAGTCTTTATGGTCCAACCTGCTGACTTGGTTCCTTATGCAACGTGAGGCCCTTGATACTTGTTTCTTGTGACTGTCACATTGCTGCCCCTTGAGGGGTCCCTTATTATGGACGTGCAATGTGGGGGCACACCACCACCACCACCTTTTATGCATTTCCAAGAGGGGGTCACTTAATGACATGTTCAAGTGGCTTCTTTCGTCATGAACATTTCTACGTTCTGCTGTTGCACAATGGGATTTGCTTTTATTGACCAATTTTAACTCACAAATATAAATCATTTGGTGGTGGGGGCGTCACGGTCCGGGGTGTGATCGGTGGGAGGTCTATCTAATCACTGTAACATCCTCCAGACCAGTTACTTGGGGATGGTTACCCTCTGCTTGGTTTCTCTCTGCATGGATTAGGGGGAGCCCTTTAATTAGGCACTAACCATATAGAGAGACCTTGAGGGGTCCTTGTATTATAGTGAGCGACGTGTAATACTTCTCTAATGACTGACGGTCACTGCAGATTCATCCCCTCTCAATGAAAAATCAGTGAATGTGAATTTGATGTGGATTTCGGTGCAGATCCCATCCGGACCTTGAGTCTGACGCCCTTTTTACACTGCGTAAGAGCTGTTTAGACACTGGAAAAACGTATATTTTTCCCACTTTAGGCTCGGGCCACACAGTAACATGTGGATTGCCTATGGCGGTGGCAGCTGTGACCACATACGTTATCATTACTTAGTCAGGCCACACTTACTCGGTCCCCACTCTGGCCACTGAGGCCTCCCATATAGTCCAGCTTGCCTGGAGGGAGTCAGTGTAAGGGCTCTTTTGCACAATCATGTAAATGTGCCGTATGGTGGTCCGTTCCCATATACATAATATAGACTTACTGTTTGTCCGGCAGACGGGTCATCCTTGCATTGTATTTCCATATAAAGCGGATACACCTATCCACTGTACTATGTGTACGGCCTGTCTCCACGGGCTGCACGCTTTCGTGTGGAAGAGCCCGCTTGTCTATAGGGACCACACTTGATCAGTGCGATAGACTCCCCCCCCCACCTAAGTCCTGTTGGAGGCCTCCCTTACGCTATACAGTCCTGCTCTCCTATAGTGACCCCCGCTGCAGTCTTGTTGTTTCCGTTGTGCTCGGAGCATGATCCCGTTTTTCTTCCTTTTGTTTCTCTCCGCCATGCGATGAGCTGTCCGCGCTCGGCGCTCCTCCCCATCACTCCTCACACTGCGATTCGATCAGCCACGAGAACATAGTTTCCCATCAGTTTTGTGCATGCAGGTTCCTTTGTGCCGGTCCGATCCGTACCGCTGCCTCGTCCCTTTGCGGAGCTTTATCCTGCGCTGGGAACAGGCAGCGGTAGGGTCCTGTCCGGATTTAGATTTTCTGGTTTCCTTTTTTTTTTTTTTTTTAACATGGTAACCCATTTCATGCTTTTTTCATAATTTTGTCCTTAATTCTGATTTAACCCACTCATCCTCTTGTTTCTGTGCCTGATCCGAACCTGCTGAGAGAAGAGAACGAGCTAATATTATACACAATGAAGTCACAAGGAACTGACCATGTCACGTTGGGTATCCGTACTTTTGGGTATCCGTAATATATCTGTATAGCTGATACAATGACCATGGGGCAAAAAATAAGGCGAACCCGGTAGTATAGCTACATAGCAATATGACTGCGTTCACACATGGAGAAGCTTGGGACTACAAAGGAGAGTGTAACTACACAAGACCCCCCCTAAACTGGGTTTTATTAAGGCCATATGATAGAACTGTATTCAGGCAGGCTTGAAGCGCCCCCCTGTGGCGACTGTCAGTTTTTATCCCTGTTCTAAATGGGTTGATAGTTGCCCAAACATGGTGCTAGGCTGTATTCTGCCATCCCGTAGGATCTTGATATAGGACATTGTGTCCCCAGTGATCAGATCCCCATCTTCTATACTGCTGTTATCGAGACCCCATAAACTTTTAGGGGATCCTGATTTATAGACCATGTGTGATGCTACTTGTCATACGTGACGTCATCGGTTCCTTTTGATTTCATGGCTTGTATTGTGTGTGAATGTCTCCAGCCCTGGATATAGGGGACATGCAACAAGTGCAAAGTGCATGTTCTCTCCAGATCTTCTAATATAAGAATCAGATATTAAAGGGTCACACATCCAATATAATCTGTGGTGGCTTCTAGACCTGATTGTACTAAACCGCTGCCTGTGATATACATGAGGCTTGTACTAGAGATGCAGACTGATTCTTCTATCTCTAAGCAAAAGTGAGAGCATCCTGAAAACCAAGGCCAGAAAGAGAATAGTGAGTGCAGCTCTGGGGTATAATACAGGATGTAACTCAGGATCAGTACAGGATAAGTAATGTCATGTATGTACACAGTGACTGCACCAGCAGCAGAATAGTGAGGCAGCTCTGGGATAATACAGGATGTAACTCAGGACTCAGTACAGGATAAGTAATGTCATGTATGTACACAGTGACTGCACCAGCAGCAGAATAGTGAGTGCAGCTCTGGGGTATAATACAGGATGTAACTCAGGATCAGTACAGGATAAGTAATGTCATGTATGTCACAGTGACTGCACCAGCAGCCAGAATAGTGAGTGCAGCTCTGGGGTATAATACAGGATTTGTAACTCAGGATCAGTACAGGATAAATAATGTCATGTATGTACACAGTGATGCACCAGCAGCAGAAAGTTGAGTGCAGCTCTGGGTTAATACAGGAGGTAAACTCAGGATCATACAGGATAAGTAATGTAATGTAGTAAACAGTGACTGCCACCAGCAGCAGAATAGTGAGTGCAGCTCTGGAGTATAATACAGGATGTAACTCAGGATCAGTACAGGAAAGTAATGTCATGTAGTACACAGTGACTGCACCCAGCAGCAGAATAGTGAGTGCAGCCTGGGGTATAATCAGGATGTAACTCAGGATCAGTACAGATAAGTAATGTCATGTTGTACACAGTGACACTCCAGCACAGAATAGTGAGTGCAGCTGGGTGGAGTAATATACAGGATGTAACTCGGATCAGTACAGGATAAGTAATGTTCATGTATGTACACAGTGACTGCACAGCAGCAGAATGTGAGTACAGCTCTGGGGTATAATACAGGATGTAACATCAGATCAGTACAAGGATAGTATGTCATGTATGTCCAGGGACTGCACCAGCAGCAGAATAGTGAGTGCAGCTCTGGATATATACAGGATGTAACTCAGGATCAGTACAGGATAGTAATGTCATGTATGTAACACAGTGACTGCACCAGTCAGCAATATGAGTGCAGCTCTGGAGTATATACAGGATGTAACTCCGGGGATCAGTACAGGATAAGTAATGTCATGTATGTACACAGTGACTGCACCAGCAGCAGAATAGTGAGTACAGCTCTGGGGTTAATACAGGATGTAACTCAGGATCAGTTACAGGATAAGTAATGTCATGTATTAACACGTGATGCACCAGCAGCAGACTAGTGAGTGCAGCTCTGGAGTATAATACAGGATGTAACTCAGGATCAGTACAGGATTAGTAATGTCATGTATGTTACAACAGTGACTGCACCAGCAGCAGAAATGTGAGTGCAGCTCTGGGGATAATACAGGATGTAACTCAGGATCATACGGATAAGTAATGTCATGTATGTACACAGTGACTGCAGCAGAATAGTGAGTGCAGCCGTTACTTGTAGTATTATTACTCTCACTTCTGCTCCGTCCTCGCTCTCCTCTTTGCCGTATACAATCGCTGGATCTTTGTGTCAGATCACAAAAACCGATGGAATGCTCTTCCTCCTTGTGTAGCGATTTCTCCTGTGATGTTGTATCCTGTGGCTGGTACATGATCTTCCTCTCCAGTGGTCGGAGATTTCCGGTGTGGATACATTGTCTCCCGCATAAACCTCGATGCTTCCGTGTACTCTGGCTGTATAATTCCCTGTATTGATCTCTTGCGTCCCCTTTAAATGATGATTAACTTGCAACGTTGTTGAACATTGTATAACAGGGACCCCCTGGTCCCAGTTTGGGATCACTCCGGTTCTTGTGATGGTTTTTTTTCCCTGTTATTTGCCTGTAGTTTGGGGTACAGATACAAGTCATGGTCCCCCTTGGTGGGTTGCTGGGTGCATATTTGGAAATGTGCAACCATATTGGCTTTGTAGGTTTGGTGGGTACCAGGTGTTGGTATAAGGTGCTGTTTCCCCGCCTTTGGGTTTTTGCTTTCTGGTATTCATTTTTTTTGGGCGTGTTTATTTACATTGACGCGGCCTTTCATTTAGTTTTCTGCTTTGGGTTACAAGATAGCACCACCGGTCATTTTCCCCCTTCGGCGTTGTGGCCTGTTTGCAGTTTTGGTGTTGGCGTGGGTATTTTACCAACCGTATTTTGAGCTTTTCATTTTTTTTGGTTAACAGATCCACTTTCAATTTGTGTCCCCGATCGGCTTGCATCTTTTGTTTTGCCTGGGTGGTGTCAGTTGGGGGTAGGGCGGAGGTATGTTGCACCCTTTCTGTAGTTGTTCTAGGGGGCTCGCCGCTCCCCGGTCCTTCGTAGTCCCCCTACTATTCCTTATTGGTTAGTATGTTCTGTGCTATCCTTTTGATGGTTTGCCTTTGTCTGTTGCTTGTCCACCAACGATCGATCGTAAGCAATTGGCTAGTATGATTTGAGTATTGCGGGGGGCTTCTTATCCTGTAGGTATTTTTTTTTCCGCTCCCCTCACCGGCGCTTAATCCTTGAATAAAACGAGTGTGTTTTCCCGCCGGTAGGCCGTATGTTTTTTATTTTTCTTTTAATTTTGGACCAGTTTACATGTTTTTGTGGTCACCTATTTCCCAAGCCTGATTCCTGTTACGGGTATGGTATTATTGTTTTTTTGGGTACAGTTGGGATAATAAAGGTCATGGTCCCCCCTTGTGTTGCGGGTGCCGTTGGGTGCGGCGTGATGTACACCCTGCAGTAGTTTTTGTGGGGGTAAGATACAAGGTCATGGTCCCCCTGTGTTTGTGGATACAGTTTGGCGGGCAGGGATTTGCACCATTGCTGTTAGTTTTGGGGGTAACAGATAAAACCGTTCATGTCCCCCCCCCCTTTGGTTGTGGTGCTGGTGGGGCTGCGGTGGGGGAGGGGGAGCGGGGGCCGGGGATATCGGGGGGGGCGTCGGGTGGGGATGTGCAACCCTTGCTGTAGTCGTGGGGTACACGGTACAAGAGTTCATGGTCCCCTTGGGTGTTGTCTGGATACAGTGGGGGTGGCGGGATGTGCACCCTTGCTTGTAGTTGTTGGGGGTAACAATACAGGTCATAGTCCCCCTGGGTGTTGCGGGTATGCAGGGGGTGGGGGACGGGCCTGCGGGGGGGAGGGCCCGGGGGGTGGGATTGCCTATCCTGCATTTGGAATCGGCGGAGGTAGCGCGGGGGGCGGGGGGGCGGGTGCCTGCTGTAGTTTGGGGTACAGGATACAAGGTAATGGTCCCCTTGGTTGTTGCTGGATACAGTTGGGGGCGGTGCTGTGCACCCTTGCAGTAGTTTCGGGTGGGTACAGTAAAAGGCTCAGGTTCCCGCCTGGGTTGCTGGGTGCAGTTTTGGGGGCGGGGGGGAATGTGCACCCGTGCTGATTTGGGGTACAGATACCCAAAGGTCATGGGTCCCCTTGGGTGTTGTGGGTGAGCATTGGGCGGGGGAGGTACCCCCTTGTGTTGCTGGGGTGCAGTTGGGTGGCGGGGAGTGTGCAACCCTGCTGGTAGTTTGGGGGTCAGTATACAAGGTATTGTCCACCCTGTGGCGATTGCTCCTGGCAGTCGGACCCTCCCTCCCTCTTGCAGAGCTGCAGGAAGGCCTGGTGCTCGTGCCCGGAGAGACGCTACATTGACCTGAAGCGCCACCCCATGCACAGGGATCTGTGGCGGACCGCTGTAAGGGGCCAGCCTTTGTCCCTGTGATAAACCTACAAGCTTCAAGTATACAATTGTTCGTGAGCGCAGCCCCCCGAGGCCAAGCGCTTCATGGGGATGCTATTGGTGATAAGACGTGTATAGATGAGAGGCGTATATGTTAGGTTGGTGTTTTAATTTGTAAAATATGATGTAAATAAAATGCTGATTTGTTTTGTTATTGGCTGGATGTTGGGCCTCCATGGGCCAATCAGGTGGCAATAGTCCCATGGTTTTTGTAGTGCACCGCCCCTGAGCGGCTCCCGTTATACACCTTCCTTCAGTTATTACATTAAACCACGCATCCGTTAAAATTAAACCAAAAAACAATCATCACACGCGTTTTGTGTCATTTGTTTCATGGGGCCGTCTACCATGATGTACGGGGGGGCCTCCCACTGGTAATGGCCACCACTAGGGGGAGCTCGTGGCCACTGCACACACTGCGCCCCACCAAACTAGCAGGTGGGTGAGCTTCTGGCTGGGGCCGCTACTGCCCGGGCCCACCACTAGGGGAGGCTCTAGCCACCATGCACACGGCCCCCACCCACTTAGGGGAGCTCTGCACTACTAGACTGCACACGGCGCACCACTAATGGTAGCTTCTGGCACTATGCACACACGTCGCCACCACTAAGGGGGAGCGTCTAGCACTAATGCACAAAACATGGGCGTCACCACCACTTAGGGTATCTTGCTGGCATACTGCACACTGCTCGTGCGTCACCCTACGTGTATCTCTGTCAACTAATCACAACCGCGCCCACCACTAGTGGGAGCTCTGTGCACTTATGCACAGCCACGGACGCGGGCGCCCACCACTGAGGGGGGAGCTTCCTGGCCACCTATGCCACACGGCGCCACCACAATATATAAAGGGGGAGCTCTGGCACTAGTTCACCCTGGCCTCCCCCACACTAGGGGGAGCTCTGGCAACTAAATGCCACACTACGGCGCCCCACCACTAGGGGAGCTCTAAAGCAAACTATGCATACGGCGCCAACCCCACCTAGGGGGAGCTCTTAGCACTATGCACACAAAATTCGGCACCCACCACTTAGGGGGAGCTCTGGGCACTATGTCGCACGGCACCCACCACTAAGTGGGAGGAGCCTTCTGGCACTAATGACACACGGTGCCCACACCACGAGGGGGAGCTCTCGCACTAAATGCAAACACAGGCCGCCCACCACTAGGGGGGAGCTCTATCACTGTTTCGCACCGGCGCCACCCACGAAGTGGAGCTCCTGGCAACTATCACAACACCCGGTGCCACCACTAGGGGGAGGCTCCCTTGGCCCTATGCAACAATGGCGCCCACCACTAGGGGGAGCTCTGGCACTACTTGACCTGCACAACTACTTCTTTTCCCACCACTAGGGGATGCTCTGGCACTACTGCACAAACTGCACTCACTAGGGGCGAGCTCTGGCACGTACTGCACACGGCGGTCACCACTAGGGGTCTCTTGCAACTCTGCCACACGGCTCCCCACCACTAGGGGGAGCCTCTTGGCGCTACTGCCACGGGCGCCAAATCCCACTAGGGGGAGCTCTGCTGGCCGCTACTGGCACCCGCCCGGCGCCACCCACTTATTGGTGAGCTGCAAGGGACCACTCATATTGGGACTGCACTGACCTGAACTCTGATCACAGCTCTGGGGGACTCCATTGTGTCATTCACCTCCACTAATCTCTGCTCTAGATGAGTGGGAGAAGAAAGACAATTGTGGCTGCAGCAGCTTTGGCTGTGACTAGAGGATGAGAGTTGCAGCTCTGGGAGTGCTGGCTGAATGCAGCTGCAGCTTTGGCTGTTGACCCTAGTGTAGATGTAATGACGGGGAGCAGAGCTGGCCCGCCCTGGGGTCACCGCCTCCCGCAGCCCCCTCCCCTCTGTTAATCTGAGCTCTTGATGGCGGGGCTCCGGGGTTTGTGGGACCGGGCGGTAAAATTGAAATTGACGGAGACTGGAACATCAAAACACACAAACACGGCGAGCAGGAGGGTGAGACAAATAACTTTCCAACTTATTAATACAACGACCGGCTTTTACTGTAATACAAGTACCCAAGGGACAGAGGGGGGCGGGGGGCTGCCGCCAGATAATAGATATACATATATCATAATAAACATATACCACATAATAATCCATTACAGAGTATGGGGGGGTACAGAGTAATGGGGGGGGGGCCACAAGACTTACAGTCTATGAGGATGAGGGAGGACACAAGAGCCTTACAGTCTAATTAGGATGGAGGGGAGGACACAAGGCTTACATCTATGAGGATGAGGGGGCACACAAGAGCTTACAGTCTTATTAGGATAGGGAAAGGACACAAGAGCTTACATCTATAGGTATGGTGTACACAAGAGCGTAACAGTCTTATCAATGAGGATGAGGGTGTGACACAACGAGCCTTCCAGCCTATGAGGAAATGAAAGTGGGTGACACAAATACTTTACCGTCTGAGGAATGAGGGTGACCACAAGAGCTTACAGTCCTATGAGATTGAGGGGGTGACACAAGAAGCCTTTAACAGTCTATGAGATGAGGGAGGGGACACAAAGCTTTAACAGTCCTATGGATGGATGAGGGTGATACAAGAGCTTACCGTCTATGATGATTATGGGGGACAAAACAAGAGCTTACGTCCCTAATGATGAATGGGGGGGGGGGGCGGGACCCAAGAGCTTCAGTCTATGAGGATGAGGGGTGACACAAGAGCCTTACAGTCTTGGGATGAGTGAGGGGACAACAAAGAAGTCTTACAGTCTATGAGGATGAGGAGGGACACAAGAGCTTTACAGTCCCTATGAAGGATGAGTGGGTGACACAACATAGCTACAGTCCTATGAGAATGAGGGGGAATACAACAAGAGCTTATACAGTCTATGATGAATGAAGGGGGTGAACACAAGATTTTAACAGTCCCTATGAGGATGAGGGGGACACAAGAGCTTTTAACCAGGCCCCTAATGAGGAAATGAGGGTGACAACAATAGCTTAACAGTCTGAGACAGTCTGAGGAATGGAAGGGGTTGAACACAAGAGCTTCATTCCTATGAGGATGAATGGGGTGACACAAGAAAGCCTTGACAGTCTATTGCGGAATGGAAGGGAGGGACCACAAGAAGCTTACAGTCTTGAGGATGAGGGGTGATACAAGAGCTTACAGTCTATGAAGGAGGAGGGGGGGGAAGCACAAAGCTTACATCTATGAGGATGGGGGGGGGGGGACACAGAGCTTACAGTCCCTAATGAGATGAGGGGGTGGACCAACAAGAGCTTTTTTACAGTCTTATGAGGGAATTGAGGGGGGGGGACACAAGAGCTACAGTCTAAATGGTATGAGGAGGTGAACACAAGAGCTTTACAGTCCTATTATGATGAGGGGGTGAACAACAGAGCTTCAGTCTTATGATGAGGGGATACAAGTATCTTACAGTCTATGAGGAAATGAGGGGGGTGCACTACAAGAGTTTACAGTCCCTTATGAGGATGAGGGGGAACAACCGAGCTTACAGTCCCTATGAAGGATGAGGAAGACACAATGAGCTTATTAACGTCCTATTAGGATGAGGGGGGCCACAAAAGAGGTCTTACAAGTCTATGATGCATGAGGGGGGACCCAAGAGCTGTTACAGTCCATGAGGATGAGGGGGGAACCAAGAGCTTTACAGTCTAAAAATGAGGATGAGGAAGGAACACAAGATCTTACAGTCCCTATGAGAAATGAGGGGGGACCCAATAGCTTACAGAGTTCTATGCAGGAATAGGGGGACAACAGAGCTTACCGTCTAATTTGGAAAGTATGAGGGAAGGAACACAAAGCTTTACAGTCAATGGGGATGCGGGGGGGACCACAGAGCTTACAGTCCTAATGAGGACATGATGAGGAACACAAGAGCTTTCAGTCTATGAGGAGGGAGGGTGGGACCAAGATCTTACAAGTCTTGAGGATGAAGTGGGGTGACCAGAGCTTACAGTCCAATGAGGAATGAGGATGGTGACACATTAGCTTACAGTCATTATACAAGGGCTTAATCCCATGAAGCGGGGCCAGGGGTCATTTATACAAGGGCCTCCATTAAAGGCGTGGCCAGGGGACATTATACAGGTGGGGGCTCTTCCCATGGAGGCCGAGCTCCAGGGGTCCCCCATTATTCCAAGGGGCTTCATTAGAAGGGTCGGGGCCACAAGGGGTCATTATTACAATGGGCTTTCCATGAAGGCGGCGCTTAAGAATATGGTCTTATACAATAGGCTCCATGAAGGCGTGGGCCGGGGGTCATTGAATACAAGGGGGCCTCCAATGAAGGGGCGGGGCATAGGGGGTCCATTATACAAGGGGCTTCTCCATGAAGGCTTGGCTAGGGTATTATACAAGAAGTCCTTTCCAGGAAAAGGCGGCTAAGGGGTCATTATACAAGAGGGGCTCCATGAAGGCGGGGCTAATGTTCATTATACAAGGGGCTTATCCCTGAAGGCGGGGCTAAGGGGTCATTATACAAGGGGCTCCATGAAGGCGGGGCCAGGGGGGTTCATTATACAAGGGGGCTTCCATGAAGGCCCGGGGCCGGGGGTCATTATACAAGGGGCTCCATGAAGGCGGGGCTAAGGGTTCATTATACAAGGGGCTCCATGAAGGCGGGGCTAAGGTCAGTATACAAGGGGCTCCATTGATGGGCGGGGCTGAGGGTTATTATCAAGGGGCTCCTGGAGGCGGGGCCTGTGTCATTATCAAGGGGGCTCCCGGAAGGGCGGGGCCAGGCCAGGGGTCTTATACAATGGGCTCATGAAGGCGGGTCCAAGGGTTTCCATTAATAACAAGTGGAAGGAGGGCTCCCATGAGTGGCAGGGGGTCCCAGGGATTATTAATACAAGGGGCTCGCCATGAGGCGGCGGGGGCCAGGGGTCATTATACAAGGGGGCTCCAGGAAGGCGTGGCCAGGGGTCATTATACAAGTTTTCTTCCATGAAGGCCGGCTAAGGGGTCATTATACAAGGGGCTCATGAATGCGGGGCCGAGGGATTATTATACAAGGGGCTCCATGAAGGCGGGGCTAAGGGTTCATATACAGGGGCCTCCATTGAAGGTGGCGGGCCGATGGATTATTATACAAGGCTTCCCATGAAGGCGTGTGGCCCCAGGGGGAAAATTATTCAAGGACCTTCTTCCAAATGAAGGCGGGGGGGGGTGTGGGGCGGTGGGCTAAGACTGGTCATTATAAAACAAGGAGGCTCCTGAAGGGGCGGCGGGGGGGGGTGGCGGTAGCGGGTGGGGGGGGGGGGGGGGGCGGGGGGGCCGTGGGTTCATTATAACAAGAAGGGCCCTTCAATGGAAGGCCGGGGCCAGTGGGAATTAGTCAAGGGGAACCTTTCCATGGAAGGCGGAGCCAGCGGTCATTATCTAAGGGGCTTCATGAAGGCGGGGCCAGGGGGGGTCCATTATAACAAGGGCTCCATGATGCGGGGCCTAAGGGGTCATTATACAAAGGCCTCCATGAAAGGCGGGCCCGGGGGGTCATATAATACAAGGGGCTCCCATTAAGGCGGGCTAAGGTAGAAGGAGTCTTATTATACAAGGGGCTCCATGAAGGAGGCGGGGGCTAACGGTTTTTCATTATACAAGGGGGCTTCCATGAAAGGGCGGGGGGCTAAAGGAAGGGGGTCCAATTATAACAAGGCTCCATAAAGGCCGGGGCTAAGGGGTCATATAACGTGGGCCTCCCTGAAGGCTGTGGCTTAAGTGGGAGGGTTCATTATACAAGGGGCTCCATGAAGGCGGGGCCAGGGATTATTATACAAGGGGCTCCATGAAAGCGTGGCTAAGGGGTCATTAGACAAGGGGCCTCCATTGAAGGCGGGGCTAAGGGTCATTATACAAGGGGCTCATGAAGGCGGGGATAAGGGGTCATTATACAAGAGGCTCCATGAAGGCGGGGCCGGGGGGGGGTCATTATATACAAGAAGGGGCTCCATGAAGGCGGGGCCAGGGATTATTTATACAAGGGGCTCCATGAAGGCGGGGCTAAGGAGTCATTATACAAGGGGCTCCATGAAGGCGGGGCTAAGGGGTCATTATACAAGGGAGTGGCTCCATGAAGGCGGGGCTAAAGGGTCCATTATACAAGGTTCTCCATGAAGGCGGGCTAAGGGGTCATTATACAAGGGGCTCTCAAAGGAGGGGCTCATGAAGGGCGTGGACAAGGGGCTCATGAGTCGGGGTAATTGTTCATTAGTACAAGTCGGGCCTTTCCATGAGGCGGGGCCAGGGATTATTATACAAAGCAAGTCGTGGCTCCATTAAGGCTGCGGGGCCTAAGGGGGGTAAGACAGGTAAGAAGGTAAGGGGGTCATTATACAAAGGGGCTCCAGAAGGCGGGGCCCGAGGCGAGGGGGTTTTTTATTACAAGAGGGTAAGAATGGCTCTTCCATGAAGGAGGGGTGAAACGGTGAAGGCTGGCCAAAGGGGGAAATTAATTCAAAAGATTCAACAATTCAAAAAGGGGGTCAAAGGTGACTACTCCCATGAAGGGCGGAGCCAATCAGGGTGTCCAAGAAAGAAAAGGGGCTTCCATGAAGGCGGGGGCCAGGGTCTCCATTAAAACAAGATGCGCCTTTCCCATGAAGGCGGGGGGGGGGGGCCCGGGGGTCATTTATACAATAAGCAAGAAGGAAAAAGGGGGCTCCATGAGGCAGGAGTGAAGGCGTCGGGGGACCATATTGTCATTATACAAGAGGGCTCCATGAAGGCGGGGCCAGGGGTCATTATACAAGGGGGCTCCATGAAGGCGGGACCAGGGGTTATTATACAAGGGGCTCCAGGAAGGGCGGGGGGGGGGGCCATGGGTATCATTATAACAAATGGGGGCCTCCATGAAGGCGGGGCTGCGGGCCAGGGATCATTATAAACAAAGGGACTTCTTCTTCCATGAAGGAAGGGCGGTGGGGGGGGGGGCCAGGGATCATTATACAGGTCTCCATGAGGCGGAGCCCAGGGGCATTAACAAGGGAAGGGGCCCCAGGAAGGGCGGGGGGGGGTGGCCCAAGGGTCATTTACCAGGGGCCTCCATGAAGGCGGGGGCTAAATGTAAAGGGGTCCATTATATAATGGGGGCTCTATGAGGCGGGCCAGGTGGTCAGTATAATACAAGGAAGGGGGCTCTAGAATAGATAGAGGCAAAGGGCCAGGTGGGTTATTATTAGTGTGTATACACAATGAGCGCCATTATAATAACAGAAGGATGTAATATGCAAGGGTGCACATCCCCCGCCCCCCAACTGCACCCAGCAACACCAAGGGGGACCATGACCTCATATCCATCTGTACCCCCAAACTACAGCAATGGTGCACATTCCCAACTGCACCCAGCAACACCAAGGGGGCACCCCTACCTCCCTTCCACATTTACCAGCACCCCCAAAACTGCACCAAGGGCACCTCACCCCCTCCCCACTGCATCCAGCAACACAATGGGGGCACCCCTAACCTCCTGTCTATTTGTAACCCCCAAACTACTTCGAGGGCACTTCCAGACCTCCTGTCCCCAACTGTGGGCCAAAAACTATACCAAGTGGTAATGCCTTCCACTACAAGGGAAACCCTGACCTCCCACCACAAAATGGGCACACCTACCTCATGTCACCAGCTGTACCCCCTCCCAAGCTACACTGAGGGGGTACACCCCAATCCCTCCCGGCCTGTAGGGGGCGCCTCATACCTTGCACTCGATGGACTCCACATAGTAGGGGTTGTAGCCCTTCAGACACTTGTGGCAGTACTGCTTGAAGTAAACCTGCAGGGGAGTAGATACAAGACGTGAAGGCAGGTAAAGTATGGCGGACAGACCCCAGGACAGTCATTAGGACTTGCCGAGTTTCTGCGCTGAGCACGGGGGCTCGGGTTTTGTAGCTTTGATTGCAATTAAAGCAATCTCCAAAAGAAAATTTCAAGTGAAAGTGAAACTAAGACATAACATCAGCACCCAGTAACCCTCCAGCAGCTAAGGGGTTAAACTAAACCTCAGCAACCCCATTATAACATGTGCTCAGCAGACAGCGCCACACCTGCCCCCTGGTGGCATATGGTACTGCACAGGACTGAGCAGCTTCAGCACACTGTCCTTACACGGTCATCACTGACAGCAAGCAGAGGAATTGTACAGTCTGAGTATCATCTATAGTACTGCCGTTAGGTCTCAGACCTGTTGGGGGCAGCAGAACCCCAGACTAGAAGCTCTGGCATAGTGTGCAGCAGCTCTGCTCCACCACCAGAGGGCACACTGCACCAACACTGCATCTGTCAGAGGGAACGGGAAGCAGCTGCAGATCAGGTCTCACCTTGTTTGTCCCGGATACGCACCACACGTAGGCGCTCTCCCACCTCACCTGACAGTCTCTGCAGTGGAAGAAGCCGTACTTCTGCTCCAGGAACTGCAATGTACAAGTCAGCGGGTCACAACCAGAACTACCCAAATATGCACCCCAAATGTACTATGCACACCTATTCTTGTCTATAGAGGCCAGCAGAATAGTGAGTGCAGCTCTGGAGTATAATACAGGATATAACTCAGGATCAGTACAGGATAAGTAATGTCATGTATGTACACAGTGACTGCACCAGCAGCAGAATAGTGAGTGCAGCTCTGGGGTATAAAATACATGATGTCCCTCAGTATCAGGTAAGCATGATACCGCATACAATGTTCATCAATGAAAGGGTATGTACAACAGTGACTGGGAGAAAACTCTATCAGGGCCGCCGCAGAATATGAGTGCGCTCTGGGTGTATAACTAATACAAGGATGTAACCTCAGTAATCATGTACAAGGATAAGAGTAATGTCAGTATGTACACAGTGACTGCACCAGCAGCAGAAAATAGTGAGTGCACGCCTCTGGGTTTAATACAGGATGTAACTCAGGATCAGTACAGGATAAGTAATGTACATGTATGTACACAGTGACTGCACCAGCAGCAGAATAGTGAGTGCAGCTCTGGGGTATAATACGGATGTAACCAGGTCATACAGTACAGGATGGTAATGTCATGTATGTAACAGTGACTGCACAACCGCAGCAAATAGTGAGGTGCCAGCTGGAGTATAATACAATGAGTAACTCAGGATCAGTAGCAGGATAAGATGGTAATGTTAGTATGTTACAGCAGTGATCTGCCCCACGAGCAGACAGAATAGTGAGTGCAGGCTTGGTGGTTATAATACAGGATGTAAACGTCGAGGATCATAGCAGGATAAGTAATTGTCATTGTCTGTAGCAAGACAGTGAACTGACAAATACATGGCACAAAAACGCACCAGCAAGATAGTTAGTGCAGCTCTGGGTATATAACAGGATGTATAATCTCAGGATCAGTACAGGATAAGTAATGTCATGTATGTACACAGTGACTGCAGCAGAATAGTGAGTGCAGCCGTTACTTGTAGTATTATTGCTCTCACTTCTGCTCCGGTCCTCGCTCTCCTCTTTGCATGATAACAATCGCTGGATCTTTGTGTCAGATCACAAAACCGATGGGAATGCTCTTCCTCCTTGTGTAGCGATTATCTCCTGTGATGTTGTATCCTGTGGCTGTACATGATCTTCCCTCCAGTGGTCGGAGATTTCCCGGTGTGATACATTGTCTCCCGCACTAAACCTCGATGCTTCCGTGTACATCCTGGCTGTGTAATTCCCTGTATTGATCTCTTGCGTCCCCTTTAAATTGATGATTAACTTGCACGTTGTAACATTGTATAACAGGGACCCCCTGGTCCCAGTTTGGGATCACTCCGGTCTTGTTGAGGGTTTTCCTGTATATTTGGGGGGGGGGGGGGGGTATGTGGTGGTTTGGTGGAGCTTTTATGTAAACTGCTTTCCTGTGGCACAAAACTGATTGAGGATGACTGGTTCTTTCCTGGCTGCTCCGATCCAGCCATGGACTCAGGGCAGGTGGAACTGGAGGAGGAGCTGAGCGCAGCTCGAGGACTGGGGAAGCTGAGGAGCGCCCGGAGGAAGGGGAGCACAGGAGCCGCCAAAGTACAGGTCAGTGCACATACACCATCACTCCGTCTCTTATACCCAAATGCAAGGTATTCCATTATAATCCAATCCTTTAGCAGGGGACAGTAGTCAGAACCCAGAAAGCCATAAAAATTCTCCCCCAAATTGAGGCAAATGTGACCTTCAGATGACAGGAGTCAAGTTTAGAGGCTGCAGGACTAGTGCCACTTCAGAAGTCTCTATCGTTGGTTCTGTAGCACCATTGGTGTTTTATTAAAGATAAGAATCTCCTCTTTCAGAACACATCAGGCTTATGGGTTTAGGAGCTACAGAAGCAGAGATAAAAGCCGCAGCAGACATAGCTGGAAATGCAAGATGCAGATAAAGATCCTCTCCGTTGGCTATTATTTAACTATGTCCAGGTCTGTAGCTCCCAGAATTATAAGTCGTCTGATTCTAATCTTTAATATGACATCGGCACCATGTTTCTAGGTGCTATAGGACAGAATGTAGGTGCATATGATGTGACCCTTTAAAACTGACTCATCTCATGGGAAAATGATCTGAGAAGAGTTATATTTGCCTGACTTCTGGGGGGAGATTTTTTGCATATAAACAGGTGAGATTTCACATTAAATAAGGAATTCTAGATATTTCATCCCCGATCTGAAGGGCATTAGTGGGGTAAGATTATCATTAAAGGGTATTCCTGTAGAGAGAACGGTATAATTGTCTCCATTCTTGGGGTCTCAGCCATGACGTTTAGGGAAGTCCTGTCTCTCCATCTCAATGGAGCATTGGTTGCGCAGGAGCTCAGACGCTCCACTGCGCCGCAGAGGTTGCACTAGGCTTCTCCTGTGTGACTGAGCCCCAGTGAGATGGAGCTACGCAGGACCTTCATACTAGCGATCACTGGTCGTGGGGGTGATCGGACCTCTAGATATCGGACACCAATATTATATATGATGTATTCTTTATAGGAGAACTTATGAGAAAGTTATGACCTCACTGAAGTCTCCTAAGCACTTAGGTTCTGTCCCTTGGTATTGGATTGGGTTTGCTTGGTACTGAGGCTGCAGTTTTTAGATCCATATGCAGTCTGTACATATCACTGGCGACTCTCTCCAGAGAGCGAAGCTGCACGACGTAAGAATATTCAGCGTCCGCCACATGCAAGGCTTATGGGATTGATGGAAGCCGCAGGACTACGGCACATTTAGGATTATGGTCCATTTGCTAGTTGTGGTACCGCTGCAGGTAACCGTCTGATCTCCCTCCATTATGTTCCCACCAGGATGCGTTCAGCTACAGCGACAAGAGCTACGAAGAGCAAAACCTGGCGTCGGAGAGCAGCGAAATAGTAGAGGGCGAGAACATGGGAGGTTGGTGGCCTGAATTCGGGTCTTCGAGCTCAGGTGTGACCCCACTAGACAGTTTATGGACCCCCCTGCCTGATCCGCCCCGGCAGACAAGGGGTGAAGCATGCACTGCATCACATTTTGCTCCCATCTTTTGTGCCACCATTTTTTTGTTCTCCCTCCAGGCGCCATTGTTGGCTCCTTACACGTGGATGACGTATTATTTGTCCCTCATTTGTACTCATCTGTGTGGTTTTTATGTTTTTGAGGCATGTGCAAGCTGGATGAACTGCCTAGTGCTGCGCTTGGGCTTTGTGCACCCGGTATTGTGTCACCTTTGCTATTTATGTATGTGTAATGATCCCCTTTAAGGCCGGGGATACTGGTGTCCGGGCTGCTGCAGGGTTTCTGTAGGGGATGTTCTGCAGCAGACCGGACCCCATCATTTCTCTGCATTGCAATGGATCTAGGCTGCAGCAATAGTTCACGACCCACAGGGGGCGCCATGTTCCAGGTTTTTTTTTTTTTTAGTTATTCCTTGCAGTCTCTACCCCGTGATGACTCGACACTCGTGTTCCCGGCCTTGGGGATTTTTTCATCAACACTTCACCTTTATATATATGCATCACTAAGACACTGGGGCACATTTACTTACCCGGTCCAGTCACGATCCCGCAGCGCGTTGTCCGACACTGATTCGGGTGTGCCAGGATTCACTAAGGTCCGTGCCCCCGATATCCAGCAGGTGTCGCTGCTGCGCCGAGGTCCGCCGGAGTTCACCTTCTTCGTCCTGGTGCATGTGAGTGCCTGATCTTGCGACACAAATTCTTTTTTTAGTTTTTCCGAATCCGTCTGGTTGCCCGACGGCCATGACCCCCGATTTCTGTCGCATGAAAGCCGGCCCCGATGCACCAAAATCCGTTCGCGGTTTAATTTGGCGCAAAACGGAAACCAACAGGAAACCCGACAAAAGTGCGCGATTCAGACACTTGGTAAATGAGCCCCATTGACATCATAGGGGGGCGGGATACAGCCAGATCAGGAAGCAAACCCTTCCATATAGATTAGTAATTCCATTGGGGCTTACAATTTGGGGGATATTTACTATGCAATCTCCAGCGAATGTATTATAAGCCCCATCTCCACCAGGGTGGGCAGAAGGCGGCCGAATGCCCTGGTCCGCTGTGTCTACTAACCGGCATAGACCATGACTAAACAGATCCGACCGGGCAGAGATCTCCTCCGGATCTACTCATATTGCAGGACACATTTTGAGAACGTTGGATGCATGCAAATCATTCACCACATCCTTAATGCCGGAATTTTTTGTGCAAATGCAAAGTTACCGCTACACGTGTTATTGTAACGCCATCGCATTGACTCTCTCTCTGATACATTCAGGAATGGGGTTACGAGCGGTGGTGGATGAGCTGGAGATGGAGAGGAATCAGCTGCAGGAGCAGATCATGAGCCTGGAGGAGCGATGTCAGGAGCTGGAGGATCGCCTGCAGCTGCAGCTCCGCATCGAGTCCTTGCAGGTTTGTCTTTCCCCATGTATGGCTGGGCACCGGGTGATTGCAGGGCACTGGGGGCATGTAGTATATTAACTGCTATTAAGCATCCAGCACTTGTACCGGGCGCTGATCTGTGCATAGTAGTTATGATGATGTATGACACATTATGCTCCATTATCGGGTCTTGTAACCGAGCCTTTTAACACAGGTAACATTTGATGTAGATGAAGAGTCTCCGTCCTATCCCCAGGTGTGTGCGGCTTGTTGAGGGTCACTCACGTGTGAGGTGTGATCCCGGGGCGGGGGGTATAACACTGCTGTGCTGTGTCACTTACATCTTACTGTCGTGTTTGAGGTGTCTCTAACATAATTATTATTACTTGATAGTCAGAAGGGAACTAGCGCAGGCTTATAACCCTGACATCATGATGCTCATAGACCACCATCACCCACTATCATGCTGTAAGTGGCTGCAGAGCTGCACTCGGTCACTATCCTGCTGTGAGGACGTGGCTGCAGAGCTGCACTCGCTGACTATCCTGCTGTGAGGACGTGGCTGCAGAGCTGCACTCGCTGACTATCCTGCTGTGAGGACGTGGCTGTAAAGCTGCACTCGGTCACTATCCTGCTGTGAGGACGTGGCTGCAGAGCTGCACTCGCTCACTATCATGCTGTGAGGACGTGGCTGCAGAGCTGCACTCGGTCACTATCATGCTGTGAGGACGTGGCTGCAGAGCTGCACTCGGTCACTATCATGCTGTGAGGACGTGGCTGCAGAGCTGCACTCGGTCACTATCATGCTGTGAGGACGTGGCTGTCAGAGCTGCACTCGGTCACTATCATGCTGCTGAGGACGTGGCTGCAGAGCTGCAAGCCTGACTATCCGCTGCAGTATGTGGCTCAGAGCTGCACTCGCTCACTATCATGCTGCGAGGACGTGGCTGCAGAGCTGCACTCGCTGACTATCCTGCTGCGAGTATGTGGCTGCAGAGCTGCACTCGCTCACTATCCTACTGTGAGGATGTGGCTACAGAGCTGCACTCGCTCACTATCCTACTGTGAGGACGTGGCTGCAGAGCTGCACTCGCTCACTATCCTGCTGTGAGTATGTGGCTGCAGAGCTGCACTCGCTCACTATCCTGCTGCGAGTATGTGGCTGCAGAGCTGCACTCGCTCACTATCATGCTGCGAGGACATGGCTGAGAGCTGCCGTCACTATCATGCTGCGAGGACATGGCTGCAGAGCTGCACTCGCTCACTATCATGCTGCGAGGACATGGCTGCAGAGCTGCACTCGCTCACTATCATGCTGCGAGGACATGGCTGCAGAGCTGCCACTCGATCACTATCATGCTGCGAGGACATGGCTGCAGAGCTGCACTCGCTCACTATCATGCTGCGAGGACATGGCTGCAGAGCTGCACTCGCTCACTATCATGCTGCGAGGACATGGCTGCAGAGCTGCACTCGCTCACTATCATGCTGCGAGGACATGGCTGCAGAGCTGCACTCGCTCACTATCATGCTGTGAGTACGTGGCAGTAGAGCTGCACTCGCTCACTATCATGCTGTGAGGACATGGCGCAGAGCTGCACTCGCTCACTATATGCGCGGAGGCATGGCTGCAGAGCTGCACTCGCTCACTATATGCTGCGAGGACATGGTGCAGAGCTGCACTCGCTCACTATCATGCTGTGGACATGGCTGCAGAGCTGCACTCGCCACTATCATGCTGTGAGACGTGGCAGAGAGCGCCCGCTCACTATCCTGCTGTGAGGATGGGCTACAGAGCTGCACTCGCTCACTATCCTGCTGTGAGTACGTGGCAGTAGAGCTGCACTCGCTCACTATCATGGCTGTGAGTATGTGAGTACGTGGCGGCGTAGAGTGCACTCGCTCACGATCATGCTCCGAGGACGTGGCTGCAGAGCTGACTCGGTCATTATCATGATGTGAGGACATGGCTGCAGAGCTGCACTCGCTCACTATCATGCCTGCGAGGACATGGCTGCAGAGCTGCACTCGCTCACTATCCTGCTGCGAGTATGTGGCTGCAGAGCTGCACTCGCTCACTATATGCTGCGAGGACATGGTGCAGAGCTGCACTCGCCTCACTATATGCTGCGAGGACATGGCTGCAGAGCTGCACTCGCTCCACTATCATGTGCGAGGACATGGCTGCAGAGCTGCACTCGCTCACTATCATGCTGCCGAGGACATGGCTGCAGAGCTGCACTCGCTCACTATCATGCTGTGAGTAAGGCAGTAGAGCTCCCTGCTCATATCCTGCTGTGAGGATGTGGCTACAGAGCTGCACTCGCTCAAATATCATGCTGAGTACAGTGGCAGTAGAGCTGCAATCGCTCACTATCATGCTGTGAGTACGTGGCGGTAGAGCTGCACTCGCTCAATATCTGGTGAGGAATGGCTGCAGAGCATGCACTCGCTATAGATGCTGTGAGTACGTGGCTAGTAGAGCCACTCGCTCACTATCATGCTGTGAGTACGTGGCAGTAGAGCTGCACTCGCTCACTATCCTGCGTGAGACTGGCAGTCAGAGCTGACTCGCTCCACTAGCTGCTGAGGACGTAGCTGCAGAGCTGCACTCGCTCACTATGATGCTGTGAGTACGTGGCTGCAGAGCTGCACTCGCTCACTATCATGCTGCAAGGACATGGCTGCAGAGCTGCACTCGCTCACGATCATGCTCCGGGGACGTGGCTGCAGAGCTGCACTCGCTCACGATCATGCTCCGAGGACGTGGCTGCAGAGCTGACTCGGTCATTATCATGATGTGAGGACATGGCTGCAGAGCTGCACTCGCTCACTATCATGCTGCAAGGACATGGCTGCAGAGCTGCACTCGCTCACGATCATGCTCCGAGGACGTGGCTGCAGAGCTGAACTCGCTCACTATCATGCTGTGAGGACGTAGCTGCAGAGCTGCACTCAGGCTGGTCACAGAATCATAAGTGGACTATTATGCAGTGAGGTTACATGATAGTGGATAAATATCTGAACACAAAGGGTCCGGCTGTTAAAACAACCTGTCCTATGCCGTACGGAGACTTCTGGGGTCAGCCATCCCAGAGTTCCTATAATAATTAGAATGGGAATTTGGGAATTGCTTACAAGACGGCTGATCATCTTTCCCGTGTTATGCTTGGTGTATTATAGAGCATGATACAGATGCAGAACATCACCCAGTACATGAGTCTCCTGGACTCTGCCCCTTTATTTCATCTTCATGACAATCCAAATGCTTTTGTCTCACATTGGTGATGGATTTCGCCCGTACATCACACCCTCCCCATTACATAGTTGCCCCGTGCAGCACCGGTTGGTGATGAGTGTTAGAGTTTTGGAGCAACAACTTAGTGGGTTTTTATTTTACTGAGATGTTTTTCCATAATCCTTTGTTACAGAGTGAAAATGAGCGGCTCCAGACCCAGATGGCCCAGATCCGTCAGCAGCAGAGCCAAGAGGCTGAAAAACACCATGAACTCATGTCCACCCTGAACGATCAACTTAAAGGGTATTGTCTGCATCCAGATAACAGGGGAGGGGTTAAATGGGATATTTATTCGGGTTGAGGGCGGCCACGTGTCCGATACACACTGGACAGAGCCGTCTGCTTATACCCTCTGTATCCATAGTGTGACAGCCCCCTGATATAACTGCAGGGCCACTGGGGAGTGCATTGTGCACCCCCCACCATAGATATTCTGTGCTCATTAATAGGAGAGGAGGGAATGGCCAGGGAGCTGCGGGTCCTGTATGTATCCCATACTGGAGGGGGCAGATATTTGGCCCTCTCTGCAGTCCATTCTATGGGATTCCTGGGAGAATCGTATCTTTAAAATTTCACGCTCACCGCCATTGGTCTGTCCCACATTTCACAGCTTGACAAACAGAAACGCTTTTCTTGAAAATTCGATTGTGGAAAAGGAGCAAACGATCCTGGAGGTAACGGAGAAGCTGGAGAAGCTGAGGAGAGTCTCCAAAACCCTGCAGGAGAAGGAGGCCCAGAACAAGGAGCTGCTGGAGAAACTGGATCAGTACGAGCATCAGGTCAGTACGCCAGCCATCTATACAGGGTGACCTCATCACAAGAGCTTACAATCTAGCAGTAGATGGGGGGGGGGGCACAAAAAGAAGGAAGGTCCTGATCACAAGAGCTTACAATCTATGGGGGGGGCAGAGGAGAGAAGCCATGCACTCCTTCTGTCTCTCTATCTATGAGGAGATGAGAGAACAGAAGGAGTGCATGGCTTCTCTCCTCTCCCCCCCCCCATAGATTGTAAGCTCTTGTGATCAGGGCCTTCCCTCGTCTTGTGCCTTCCATATTTCCTAATAGATTGTAAGCAAGCGCTAACAGTTTATGAGGATATAGAGGGACACAAGAGGATTGAGGACCATTAACCGATAACAAAGTAGGTTCAGAATAGGGAGGATGTTAGACCCAGATATAGTTGGTGTAGGAGATGCAGACGTGTGTGTAGAGCTTTAGTATCTATCAGGATATATAGTGTAGCAACATGTTCTCATTGCTGTGTTTTATGTTCTGTTTGTAGCTGGAAGAAGTCACAAAGAAGCAGCAGGCGTCGGAGTCTGAGAACGCGGCACTGAAAGTGAGCAACGCCGAGCTGTCCGAGAAGGTGTCCGCGTTCAAAGAGAGGGTAAGTCAGACTTATACAGAGACATCAGTGATATCTACAGGATATATCTCATCCTCATCTCCCCCACCTCCTGGATGGGATTGTGGACCCTCATTGCTGTAAGTAGACAGGTCCTCGTGCTTCCCGGTGGTTTTCAGAACTCTCTTTGAAGTATAGAGAGTCACGTGTGCCTGGCTCTCTCTCCATTCACATCCCTTGTTTCCGTCCCCCGTCTCCCCCGTCTCCCTCGTCTCCCCCGTCTCCCCGTGTCCCTCGTCTCCCCGTGTCCCTCGTCTCCCCGTGTCCCTCGTCTCCCCGTGTCCCTCGTCTCCCCGTGTCCCTCGTCTCCCCGTGTCCCTCGTCTCCCCGTGTCCCTCGTCTCCCCGTGTCCTCCCCTGTAATATTCTGGGTATACCATGACATCTAAAGATTGGTGGACTGTCATGTATCTTGTTCAGACTCGTCATTTATCTGAGCTGATATTGTATTATTTAGCAGTGATGACAGATGTGCAGACTGTAACACAATTATATCTGAAGCCACTAAACCTATTACAAGGTTATCTGGACGGATCACGATCTGATGTATGGAGGGGTCTGAGGCCTCCAAGGTGACCGCTGGAGTCTGTGGTGGATAATAAGATGTGGGGTTTATAATTAGATTAGCATATTCGGGTCTTTTCAATGAGCCACGGCCTTATAGGATACAAAATGTCAATATTTTTGTACACCTACATTTCCCAGCATGCTCTGACAACTTACTATGGGGTTGTAGTTTCGTATCGTTTAGTATTAAAAAGAAATCTGCCTAAATACGACAAAAATACTTCACTTATCAGAGTCTTATCCTTCTTCTTATCCCTCATAAACAAAAAGTTTTTTAGGGGAATATATTCGTGGTGGATTTTCCATTTGAAAAATAAAATTTGTGCAATTTTTCTTCTGGATTTGCTACTTGATGAGCCTTGTTCATTTTGCACGTTGGTTTCCACCTCAATAAGGGACTTGCCACTTTTGCACCCCCTTCTTTTGAAAACTTATATTAGAGATAGATTTCAATAAGCATAAGACTATACATAACTTAAAGATCCTGTATTCTGGCATCTCAAATATCTCTAATATTCATGCTTTCCTCTCCTACAGGTATCTGCCCAAGATTCCTCTTTGGAAAAGCTCCAAGTGGACCTCGACCAGACGAATGACGATCTGGATCGTCTTAACACGGATCATCTGGAGAAGCAGGCGCAACTTCTTCACGACTTGCAGAGATGTGAGCGGGAAATAGATGTCCTTAAGGAGCTGTTACAGGAAAAGGACAGAGAAATGTCCTCACTCTCAGCAAGTCTGACGGAATATTCGGAGCAGGTCACTATCTTAAAGGAGACGATCGACTTCAAGGAACAGCAGATGAGCGAGATGTCCAACGCGCTCGTTAAAATGGAGAGAGATCTGCTGTACCTTGAAGACGATCGTTAAAATGGAGAGAGATCTGCACCACCTGAGAGAAGCACAAACCTTAGACGTCCAGGAAAGCGGCACCAAGATCTCTTCTCTGTCGGAGCAACTTGGCGAGATGGAAGCGGAGTTAAGAGAAGCGAAACTTGTCAACGAGAGTAAAAGTAAAGAAGCCGAAGAGCTAATTAGACAGATAAACGAGAACGACACGACAGTCAAAAACCTCCGTCTGGAGATCCAAGCGCAGGCAGTAACTCACAATAATCACCTTACTGAATGCTCGGCACAGATTGCGTCCCTTAAAGAGCATTTGAATGCATCTGTTGCGAGACTCCACGAGACAGAAATGAAGTACAGAAAAGAACTTGAGAGCTTAAAATTACAGTTAGAGGAAGATCGCTCGGCAAAACAGAGGCTTTCCGTTTCGTTGGAAGAAAAGAGCTCTCAGGGGCAGAGCTTCCAAGACGAGCTGAAAACCACAAAGGAACAATACAACAAATTGGTATCCGAAGTGTCCAAAAAGGACGAAGATATACGGGCACTGTCACATCAGCTCTCAGAACACAAAGACCGGATCGGCCAACTGGACAAAGAGCTGAGCACTAAGAACGAGGAATTGTCAACTGCGCAACTTCAATTTGCAGCTCTGGCAAAGAGTAAGGAAGATGCAGTGAAAAATTTGGAAGAGAAGACGGGAGGATTTCAGAAACAAATTGATAAAAAAACAAAAATCATAAATACCCTGCGTTTAGAAACAGAAGCGCTCCGAGCACAAACCAAAGATTTGGAAACGTCTCTAGCGGAAAAAGAGACTTCTCTGAAGTCCGTGATGAGTTCTGTCGAGGAACTTGAAAGAAAAGTTCACGGCCTGGAGGACCAAAACAAACATCTATCCAACGAAAAGGAAAATTTACTTACTCAAGTTACCCAAAAAGAATCTGAAATATCGTCTCTGGCCCAGACCCTGCAAGATTACCAGAAAAGGTTATCCGACAAAGAACTGGAGCTGTCCGATCTCCAGAAGACCACAAGCAGCCTTGAACGTGAGAAGGAAGATCTTCATACGAAAATTGAGTTCATCTCTGCCCAAAGTGTGCAGAGTAATAATACAACCACTGCTCAGTTAGAAGAGAAGACTAAAGAGTGCCACAACCTAGAGACTCTACTACGAGAAGAGCAAGAAGCTGGCCAAAAGTTACAGACTCGTATTCAGTCTCTGGAAGAGGATTTGAAGGATTCCAGGGTTGTTGAGCAGCAGAAAGATGAGGCCCTCAAGTCACGGACCTCTGAGTATGATGCGGCATGTGAACAGTTACGACAACATGAGGAGAAGAATCTGGCACTGCAAAAGCAACTGGAAGAGTTACATGAATTGGTAAAGAGCGAAAAACGCGTAATGGATGAGAAAGAGACCCTTCTTACGACCCTGGCTGCTCAGATTGAGGATATGAGGAGCAATCTAGAGAAGTTGCAGAGTGATGGACAGACTCTTAGAGAGGTCAATCTAAACCTGACGGTAAAGGTAGAAAAATTAAACATGGATCTCGGCAAAATGCAGCAAGATTTTGATAAGAAAGTTGAAGAAAATAACACTTTGAAGGGGACAATAGAGGTCAGTAGTCAAGAAATTGAAAGGTTAACTCATGAGAGGGAGTCCTGCTTGTTATCTATATCTAATTTAGAAACTCAACGAGAGTCGCTCCAGTCCCAAGTGATGCAAAGTCAGTCAGCGGTCGACTCCTTAGGTCAGCAGCTCAACATGTTAACGACGGAAAAGGAAAAATTGAGTTCTGATATGGAGCTGCTGAAGACCACGTTGTCCAGCAAGGCTGAAGAAGTCGATGTTCTGAGCTCTCACTCGTCACAACAGGGTCACACTATTTTGTCTTTGAAGGATCAGATGGATTTACTACAAGTGGAGAGACGTGATCTGCTTCGTAGCGTGGAGGAGAAGGACACCCTTCTCCTCCAGAAAGAAGAACTTATTCGACAAACTGAGAAGAAGTTAGAAGGAGAAGGATACTATCTCCAGACTATTTCTGCACTCCAGAATGAGCTGCAAAGCTCGATTTCCGACTGTACTCAACAGCGGCAAAGAATCGAGGACCAGGAGCAACAAGTGCAGAAGTTGAGTCAGGAGATGCAGTTATTGAAAAATAAAAGCGAGGAAGCCGAGTTATTGAAAACTCAATTAGCAGAACACGTGGTAATCATTTCTGATCTCCATTCCCAGCTCAATAACTTGAAGGACAACGTAGAAGAACTGAATACGTCTTTGGCCAACAAAGATGAATGTCTGAAGGAGAAGGTTGACGGTTACGCAGATCTGAAGGCTCAGTTGTCCGAACTTGAAGACTCCTTAGACGAGCAGAGGAAGACTATCGACCTATTGCAGCGTGATAATGCTCAATATAAGGCTGCTGTATCCGAAAAAGATTCAACCATCAGGAATTCCTTGTCGGAATTAGAAGAGCTTAAGGTGAAACTCCAAAGCAAGGAAGAGCAGTGCAATGTGGTGGTAACACAAGTGACGGCTTTAGAGGAGACTAATACGAACCATCTCGCCAATATACAGACATTGACTGCTTCCTTGAAAGAGCAAGAAACTTTACATGGTAAGAAGGAGGAAGCCCTGAATGCTGAATTAGAGAAAAACAGAAGTTTAATTTCTGATTTTCAGAAATCTGTGGATGATTTAAGTAATAAAGTTCTTGCTTTGGAGCAGTCTGTCTTGGAAAAAGAAAACACGGTGCAAAATCTCCAGGAGAAGTATGCCACGCTCTACGAGCAAAAGCAGGAGCTGGCGGAGTCTTATAGTCTTAAAGAAGTAGAACTTTCCAAACTTTTGAGCTCGGCAAGTGAAAAAGACTCCAAGCTTCAAATGTTGGAGAGCAACGTTCAAGCTTTTAGCAGCGAGGTTAATCTTCTAAGGGAAGAACTAGACAAAGGTAACTCCGATGTCCAAAACATATCCGAGGCATTGACACTAAAGGACGATGTCATAGCTCAGCATCGGAAAACAGAAGAGGCTTTAAGGACTGAACTGCAGACTCTTAAGGTGGAGTATCAGGAGAAGGATACCCAGCTGAAAACGTTGATAGGAGAACGAGAAGAGGCTAAAGCCCTGGTTCAGAACCTACAGGATAGTTGTTCGTCGCAAAATCAATACGTTGAAAATCTGAAGCAAGAGATGGACAAGTTAAATTCAAGATTATTGCAGGACCAGCAGACTTTTGCACTCGACAAACAACAGATAAGCCAACAATTAGAATCCGCAGTTCAAGAAAAGTTGCAACTTGCAACATTTTTGCAAACGTTACAGGGAGATCGAGACGCCGCCATGGCCACCCTGCAAAACGAGTTGATGGATAAAATCACGGTTATAGGAAATCTCCAACGGCAAGTCCAGGAAGCAGAAGTGCGTATTTCCTCCGACGCTCAAAGCCTGAATGTATTGGAAGCCCAGAACGCTGATCTTCAGAAGCAGGTTAGTGCTCAAGCTGAGGAAAACTCTGCTTTGAAAATAAATATAGAAAATCTAAGGCTCAATGTTAGCGAACTGCAGCAGAAATCTGAAAAACAGGTTACGCAATTGAACGAGGAATATGGGAAGCTTAGAGAACAGACTGAAAGGTTAGACCATGAACTTAAAGTAAAGGAAGAAGTGCTGCAAAGTTTGCGGAAAGACTTGCATTTTGTAGATAATCGGTTATGTGCGTTGTGTGATGAGAATTTCTCCGAATGGGATGAATCTGACCTGCAGGATGGTTATAGGAGCAAATTAGAGAAGTTCTCATCCATGCTGTGTGTAGCATTGGACTACAAGTCAAAAGTAGCGGAGTTAAAGGAAGTTCTGGTGCGGAAAGACAGACAAGTAGAAGAGAAGACTGAAGCGGTTCTGTCTTTCGAGAAAGAGAGAGACGTTATGAAAAACGAGTTACAAAAGGTCAAAGAACAAATGGCAGGTAATGAATCATTAATGGAAGAACTTGAAACCTCGAAAGTAGCCTGTTCTCATGTCCAAACCGTCTTGCAAGAAAAAGAAAATGCTGTTATTGAGTTGAACACACGTGTATCGGTCCTGGAAGAAGAATTACTAGTATCTAGAGAAAATCTACAAACAACCCATACATTGCTCAACGAAGAGAGAACGAAGATCGCCGAACTTGTAGAAGATGCTAAAAACAAAGATTCTCTTGCCCAAGAACTTGCAGTTCAGCTGAGTCAGCAGAAAGAGTTAATATCCACACTTAGCGATCAAGTAAAAGACAAAGATGTTTCTCTGATGCAGGTCATGGAGTCTATGTCAAGTGAAATGGTTAAATTTTCTGAAGCTAAAAATCGGTTGAGCTCAGAAATATCTGAACTGTCTGAGAAACTTGAGGCCTGTGAGAAGAAATTACAGCTATCGGAAGAGGCATTGATCGAGAAGGAGACCCATGTCAGCAAATTGACCAATGAGAAAGATCTCCAATCGGAGAAATTCAGTAAAGAAAGGGAGAACTTGAAGAGGAAACTTCAGGCGGCCTTAGTGATTCGAAAAGATTTGATGAAAAAAATCGAGAAACTCGAACAGAATAGACAAGACGAGTTGAGTGAGGAGCAGCTGAAAACCTCTGAACTTGGAAGAACGGTGGAAGACTTGAATGCCAAATTAGAATCCTTAAGGATGGAGAATGAGGAATTGCAGTCTTCTGTACACGTCGCGAAGAAAGATTTACTTGAGAAGGAGGCAAAGATAAGTGATCTCTGTAGTGCTCTCACCGAGAAGGAACAGCACCTGGTACAGCTCCAGAATAACGTGTCTGAACTGCAACAAAGCTTCTCCGAGAAGGACAGCATGTGCCAAGAATATTCAAGAAGCATTCAAGAAAAAGAACAAAATCTGCAGCAGACCAAAAGTACACTCAAGGAGAAGGTGAAGAGTCTCGAAGAAGAAAATCTACACTTGTTGGAAAATCTTGAAAACCTGAAAATATGCCTTGAGAAGGTCCGAGGTCAGGCGGGCTCCACATCCAACGCAGAACTCGATTCGACTTCTACCGAAGCTTCATTTTCCCAAGCCGAAAACTCAATTGTTCATAATAACGTCCATGCTTCGCTTTTATGCAGCCAAGGAAATTCTGAGAATACGGAAAAACATGGCGGACTTTTACAAAGCCTTAGTAAAAGCATCAAAGAGCTTGAGCTTCTACAGAAGGCACATTTAGACTTGCAACACTCGTACAGTGCGATACGTGCCGAGTGTGAGCAACAAAGAGAACAATTGGATACTCTGCAGCAGCAAATCCAAGCACAGCAAGAACTTCTGTACCAGAAGGAGTCTGAGCTGAATAGTAAAGAGCTGGAAGTAGAAGATTATAAAAAGAGGTCGGAAGAAATCGCATACGAATTGAAGGAGCACAAAAAAGTTACTTCCGACTTGACCACTTCTATCAACGAGAAGGAAGCTGAGCTTTCGAGACTAAACTCTGATCACTCGCAGTTACTTAGTGATATGCAGTTATTGAAAGGCGAGAGAGAAAACTTGTTGAGGGATATTCAACAATATCAAGAGCAAATCCACTCTCTGAATAGTGTGGTAGCATCTAAGTCATTGGAGTTAGAACATTGCGGAAGCAAGATTTCCTCATTGCAGAAAGAGGTGGCTGCAGCTCAAACCATGATCGAAAGTAGCCATGCGTCCATTCAGCAGTTAACCAAAGAAAAAGATTCGTTTTTAGAAACCTGTAAGGTTGGTCAGACAGAAATTGCCGAACTGAAGCACAGTCTTGAGCTAAAAGTGTTTGAGTTGTTAGAAAAAGATAAAGAAATCGCTGCGTTTAAAGATTCCCTTCAATTAAATGAAAAAAGCCATAAAGAAGACATGGAGAAGATGCTTCGTCAAGTAAGAGGGTATGAAGAAGAATCCGATCAGATGAAGGCCGATTATAAGCAAATCAAAAAAGACCTCGAAGAATCTTTGTCGAAATTGGAGAAAGCTGAAACTGAGCTATCGGAGTTTAGAACAAAGTTCAGAGACACCAGAAAGGATGAAACCTTGATGGTTCAAACAAATGGCCAACCTTTGCACAGCTCTGGTCTTAACCAAGTGGTAGCTGAAGCCAAATTAGCTTTTGACAATCTTCAAGGAGAAAGTTGCGAGAGTACGGCGGTTTGTTTACCTTGTTCAAAGAAGCAGGCCGTGATTGAGGATCTTGAGAAGAAAATTGTAAGCGTTAGCAAAGCGATCGAGCAGCTCAAGGAGGACCATGAGAGGAAAGTCTCAGAAGAAAGCGGCTCTAAAGAGCAACTTCAGAGAAAGCTGCAGGCGGCTCTTGTATCGCGTAAAGATTTGATCAAGGAAAACAAAATGCTAAAACAAAACATTGAATCCTTAACTCTGGAAACAGGAGACCTTAAAAGTTCACTTTCTGAAATCCGGGAAAACCAACGTTCGGAGATCTCATTGCTCACGGAGAAGAATAACGATCTCAAGTCGGAGAAAGAACGCCTTTTACTCGTCAACGAAAATCTGTCGGCGGCTTGTGAAAGCCTGAAATCTACAATGGAATCTATTGTCCAGGAAAAAGAAGCCTTTTCTTTCCAGTTGAATTCCTTGCAGGATTCCCAGACGGTTGAATTGACCGGATGGAAAGCCAAGCACGGCGAATTGAATAAAGAGTACGAGTCCCTCCTTCAAGCGTATGAAAACATTAGCGATGAAATTGATAAGATGCGACATGTCATAGAATTGACGAAGAAGGAAAAAAGTGATGTTTTAATGAAGTATCATGACCTTCAGACCGAAAATCGAGGCCTGGCGAAGCAAATTGAGGAGAGTGACGCAGAGATGGACCAACTTAGGACAACGCTGGAATCTAAAGAGACTGAGATACAGAAATTAAAATTAGAAGCCGAGGGGCTCATGGATACGGTGGAGAAAGCTTCTCTTTATGCTGAACTCTCCAGCGAAAACGTGAAGCTATCGGAAGAAAATACACGCCTCCGAGTAATGTGTGAGAACCTGAAGATCACGCTCGAGAGTAAAGAGAAGGAAAACAATAGCATATCGGTCATTAAAACGGCACTAGATAAGTTGCAGGTGGATATGAGTATGTACAAGTCTGACATGGAGGTGAAGATGTCCAGGCTGAGCTCCGAAAATGAGACTCTGTCCAAAAATGTAACGGAGTTAGAAGCCAAGGTTTGCGAGACGGAGCAAAAGTTGGAGAAGAGTGAAATGGAACGTCTTAACATCTTAGACAAATTAAGTAGTTCGGACAAGTTTCTAAAACTGGAAAAGACAACGGTTCTGAAATTAGAGTCTGACATCAGCAGCATCGAACGAGAAAAGATGAACTTGAATGAAAAAGTGAAGATTTTGGAGGATGACAAGGCCCTTCTTCAAGAGGAGATAGAAAATATACAAGAGCAATTCTGTAAAGTGAAAAACGAGAGGGAGAACTTGGAGATGGAATTACTTAAGGTTGTCAAAAACAACAGCTTGCTCTCCGACAAATTTAAGACTCTCCAAGCTCAGACCAATACCCTAAGCCAACAAGTAGAGGCTCTCCGGGCAGAGAAGAACACCATTGTGCGTGAAAAGGAAGAGCATCAGTTACAAGTTCTTAGGGATTTAGAAGAAAGGATTAAATTTGCTCGAGATGATAGCAGAGGAACCAAGACCAAATCCAAAGAGTTGCAAGAACTGCTCAAAGAGAAGCAGCAGGAGATCAATCAGCTTCAGCGCGATTCCATAAGATTTCAAGAGCTCATATTGGACCTCGAGGGAGCCATGAAGGAATCAAGTAGCCAAAATGAAAGAGTTAAAAAAGAGCTTGACCACACATCTACTCAACTCGCCCAAGCAAGAAGTGACATATCAATTTTGAATGAGAGAATTGCAGAGATAAAGGGTAAGAAGCAGATGGATCGAAAGCCCTCGTCCCCCAATGACTTCGTTAATAGAGGGTCACACAACGAGTTACCACAAAGTATAAGAGATGAAAGAAATGGCATAGAGAGTTACAAACTTAAAGAAATTGAACCAAGTTATCGAGCCAAAGAGGTAGCACTACAGAATATGAGTTCGGAAGAGTGGTCTCATCCGGATCTCTCCAAACGCCCCACAGATGTAGACCTGAAGGTGTTAAAGGACATAATAACAGAAAATGAGCAGGAGATCCAAAAACTAAAATTGGAAAGTGAAAAAGTCAGAGCCGATATACAGAAGCAGGTCACTCTGTCTCAGCATATGAAACAAATAATTGACAGCAAAGACCAGGAGATTTCATTGTTAATCTCCTCCAAAGATGGAGAAATATCAAGCTACTTGGAACAAATACAAAGTCAGTATCGAAAACGAGAGGAAGATTACGAGCATCGTCTTTCTTCTGCT
>WNYA01001883.1:0-56000 GCA_019512145.1 Engystomops pustulosus | reverse complement strand
TTACACGCTGGTATTTCTGTACCGTGGATGGCTATCGCATCTAGCGCAGGTAACTGTGTGGCGGATAATCTTAGGCGGCCATCTTTGGCCATGTGAGCGGTATGCATGGTATGTAACATTATACAATATCTGCATCTCTCATCTGCACCTCCTAACAATGGCTCCTCTATGATGTCTTGTATTGGCAGGTGCTGTATCTGGAGCAGTTACTGTGCTGTGTCCAGTCTATGATAGCTGTATGCCGCCAGCAATGTGCGCACATCAGCCTGCAGGCTATGAAGGTCCTCGTCACCATACTCGCCAGCCCGGCCTCCGAATCCCTCTACCACAAGGTGAGACTCCCAGCTCATACCGCTTAGAGAAACTGTGTGAACATACTGCCCCCTGCTGGAAACCGATGGCTCCTTAGTTAAATACAACGGTTCTCAACCTTCCTGATGCTGCAAACCATTAATACAGTTCCCAATGATGTGATAACCCCCCCATAACTGTAATATTGCCATGGTCATGAGTTGTAATCGTAATTTATTTTCACATTTCAGTGCAACTTCCTTCACGAAGTGGCACTGTCTGGCACTGTGCCCAAACAAGTCTCCTTTCTCATGGCGCTGTGCCCATGTGATGATGGCATCCTCTTGTGTATGGAAGTCATTACACTTGGGGCAGGGTGGGCCTAGGGCAAGGGGAGCTGCCACGCCATGCTGCAGATAGGCTTCCTCCTGCTGTCCAGTTTTCTATCTGTCTCCTGGCATCACTGCAGCTCTGGAGCGGTGTCTCCGTTCCTAAAATCATCAGAGATATGTTTTTTTCTGATGGTCTTAAGTGACGCCTGCGAAGTGGTTCGTTCAAACCTCAAAAGCGTCGCTGGTTGAGAGCCACTGGTTTAATATATCACATAATTACCCTCAACTATATCTGTAAATATATATTACCACTAAAATCACTTAATTTATTGCACTTAAGAGATCTCTGCTCCATTCATATCTATGAGACTGCCAGAAATGTACTACGGTATATTCATCAGTCCCATTGGAGATGGTGCATTCCCACTACTGCTCTGTCACACAGATGAATTGGGGATTCTATTGTAATAATCGCTTCTGGATAGGTAGATTAATCAAGATGGAGATAGATGGATATTAGATAGATAGCACTTGGTGCACTGGGTTGCACTAGTGTATGAGGTCCCTTTATTGTAATGCTGCACAGCCCCTCTGCTCTGAGTAACTGCTGCAGTATTCAAACAGAAGCTGCCACAGCAGGTTGGAGCGGCTTTGCCGTAATACCCCACACACCAGTGCACCAGAATGCACAATGTGTAGCTACAGTCTTGGAATATAAATTCATATTTCACAGTCCTGCTGCTGCTAACGCCACACACAAGGCTATGGTTACACAGATCTCCAGGGTCAATACCTAACACTGCTTGTGGCTTTGTTTAGTGATGGGAGACAATGATCCAACTGCTCCAAGTATAGTGACGGCTCCCTTACCACCAGAACCTACTATTGGTGGTCTGTCCTGAGAATAGGTAATCGTTTGTTATTCCTGGCAACCCCTGTCACTCATAATACCCGAATGGGATGTATAGAATGAACAGATCAGGCAAAAGTGTCATCACACCTATAAACACACTAAAACAAACCCACCATATTCCGATATATTTGTGCTAGATGTGCAGTTTTTGTTCAGGACCCATAAAATTCTTATCCGCAGACATAGGATCAGATATGTAATGCACATCCGCATAATCCATCATCAATTTTTTTCTTGTCGGACCATTGAAGAGCAGACGCAGCGTCAGCAATGTAATGTTCTCCAGCAGTGCACCGTCTTCTCCCGAGGCACCCGTCACTAACCTCATTCCCATCGCCTTGTAGAGCCCAACAGCATTTACGATAACTAAAACTGCTACATGATTTGTTCCTGTTGTAGCGACCCACGGCCTGATCCATGCACAATCTCTTATCCCTGAACGCACCCAATGCCCCACATAATGAGATATGACACTGGAGAGGTCCCGCATGGGAAGCAACGATGTGCACATCACCAGACTAATAGTCTGCAGAATCTGGCAGAGGTAGATGTTCTGCAGATGATGAGGCTTGTGCTGTAGGAATCTGCTGATTGCTCCATAACGTATTGTCTTCTGTGCGCTGATGGATGGCGCTGTATCTACGCTCTCAAGATACTGGGGCACAATGGATGCATGAATTTACATGGGGTGTAATGCCAAGGCAACATGTTGGAGAGCAGGTGAAGCAAAGAGGATATATTTTCAAGAAAATATTTAGTGGCAGGACCGCCCACTGGACTCCTAATAGAATAAAATATACAAACTGTTGAGCTCTGCCTGCTTTATAATAGGATAGGATAGTATAATCTGCTCAGCTCCTCCTGCTCTATAACATGCTGCCTGCAGATAGGACACTATGTACAGTCTGCTCAGCTCCTCCTGCTATATAACATGCTGCCTACAGATAGGACCTTTATGTACAATCTGCTAATCTCCTGCTCTATAACATGTTTCCTGCAGATAGGACACTATATACAATCTGCTCGGCTCCTCCTGTTTTATAAAATACTGCCTGCAGATAGGACACTATGTACAATGTTCTAGGTTCCCTTTCAGTTACGAGTTACAGACATGATCTACACTGTGTCATTAGTTGCTATTTCTGAACCCGTCAACCAGACATAACAATTGACCATTGCTACTTACTCTCTTCTTCGTTTCAGATTCAGGATGTGATGCTGTCACTAGCAGAGGTACAAGGTGTGAACGGACTCCAAGGCCTGTACCAACAACACATGCCAGAGCTAATGCATTGGGCATCCAAAGGCCATGAGCACTGGACCAGTTTTTCCATGGAACGGGCACAATTTGAGATCCTGGTCTCAGAATCTGGTAAGGACTGTCAAGGCGTAGTCAACCAGGATCGGGCTAGCTTGTCTATAACCAGGATGATGCATAGGCCGGCAGTGGAGCTGTATACACACATCAATCAAAAGAATTGTTTAGATTTGATTTAATTCATTTCTATATTAAATAAACTTTAAACACTGATGTAATATATCTTAAAGGAAATCTATCATGAAACTCAAGTATGTCAGATCCAGTTACCATGTCTGCGGTAATCTTCTTATACCTGTTATCCATGGCCTCCTTCCTTCTACAATCAACTTTTAAAATTATGCTAATGAGTCAGAGAGGCCCCCAGATAAGTTACCAGAGCTCTTCCATGCCGCAGCTTTACAGGCCGTCATACTGTCTCATCCTCCCTGAAATAGTGAAATAATCTCACTATAGCAGAGGAAGTTACAGCACACAGTGAGAGGGGGAAGTGCTCCAGCACAGTGTAACAGTTTATAAAGCTACAGCACAGAGTAGCGCTGCTAACACCCCTAAAGCCCTTTTGGCTCCATAGAATAATTTTAAAAGTTGATTTTAGAAGGAAAGAGGCCATATATAACAAATATAAGAAGATGACTACAGTCTCTGTGCCCGGATCTATGAGTAATGTCCCTGGTTTATCATGAAGGATTTTGATGGTAGATTTCCTACACCGCTGCGGAGTACAATAGAAACGCCGGACCACTCTCAAAGCGTGAGGGGCGGGATTAGGAACGCTGGACAGCTCTCAACGCACAATAGATTGGCGGTGTCTGCAACGCGTCATGTGGCAGTCACCGCCGATCTATTGTGCATTGAGTGCGGTCCAGCATTTCTATTGTACTCCGCAGCGGTATTGGATAGCGTTACCGGAGGTTTCCAATAATGCTATCATTGTAACACTGCTGCGTCTGTTTTAGCACTAGGAGCTGCTTACTTTAGTATCAGAAATTGCAGAGCCCAGCGCTCGGGTATCTGTCTGAGAGTGCTGGAGACGGCATTGTGCAATTTCTATCTCTCCTGTAGTACTAAATATAGTGACAGGACACAAACATGCTCTGCCGGTCCATCAGTCCTCCGGGTACTCCGGTTTCCTCCCACACTCCAAAACATACTGTTAGGTTGTTTAGATTGTGAGCCCCATGGGGACAGGGACCAGTTTGACATGCTTTGTGCAGCGCTGCGTAATCTGTGTGCGCTATATAAATAAAGAATTATTATTATTATTATTATCAGTCAGTGAGAGCGGGACCCCCTTTCTTATGATCAGACAGTGTTCCAGCAGTCGGACCCCCATGGATCAGAACGTTATACCCTGTCCTGTGCATAGGGGACATGGAATGCTTCACCCCCTTCCCCTCCACCATCTATCACTGACATTTAGATCCTGAATATATTTTATAGCCGGAGCTGAATCATCTTTTTAACCTCCTCCCTCCTGGACAGTCTTGTCCCATGTAACATAATCTTCCCATTGTCCCGCTCTGCATCCTTATAAGTTGCGGTGTCTCAGGAATGCTCGGCCCGTTTGGCCCAGGGGCAGATACCGCTCTCCCTGCCATGCTATGTGGTAATTATAACCCCCAGGATTAATTTCACTAATTAATGTGTATTTGTCTTTGTTTCATGATATTAAAGTGTTATTGGCTGACATTCCTGCCCGGGACGTTCATGTCTCCCTTTGCTTAAATATTTTCTGGCCTGGACTTTTCATTTTCTTTTAATTTGAGGATACATATTTTGGTTTTGCGGAAGCAATATTGGTTTGGAGTGTCCCTCGAAGTACATGATAGAGTCTTCTGCCCGTGGTTACTGGTGTGTCATGGAGTAACCTTAGTGTGGGAAGGAGGATCATACCTTATTCCTCAGTGATGATGGGGCCCTCATACCACAAGCCTGACTTGATTTGAGTACTTGTTTTTTGTATCCATAAAGGGGTTGAAAAACATGGCTTCTTTCTTCCAAAAGAAGCTCCTCTCCTGACCATGGGTATTGCATGGTATTGCAACTTGGCTACATTCATCACTATACAGCTGAGCTGTAATACCGGCACATACCTTGGTCAGGTGTGGCGCTGTTTTTGAATGAAATCAGCTGATGTTTTTTAACCTCCTGACAGCCCCTTTAAGTGTCTCATTGCAGTGTTTTTTCTTCCTGGCATCCCTAGGCATGTAAATGTACCATGCTAACCATTTGCAACAAGTTATGCACAGAATTTGGGACAACTTGCTGATTGGTGGATGTCATAGTGGTGGGAAACCCACGGATCACAAGAATGGGGGATGAGACAACCAATCCGAAAGCTATCCCTTATCCTGTGGAGAGGGGATGACGCACCTTTATGTTATGTAGTGAATCGGGGAGGCTAGTCATGTGCTGAACCTTCTTTCTAAAACCTAGGTGTAGTCACTAGCAATTTTGGTCGGACAAGCTTACTCCGTGCACTCGCAGAATTTCACAGACTAAACCTAAAATCGTTCTGCAAATCCGTTCTTTTATTCGAGGCTTGATCCTGGAAATCCTGCTGGCGCACCGACCCAACTTGATTGTGGGCATCCAGTCTTACTTCAATTTTGACTGTCCAGGTGCAACTGCATCAGATGCCAGCCATTGATTATTTGGGATCTGTTCACATTTATCACTTGCCATCAGCTTTGTATCCTCTTTTGCATCAGTTTTGTGCTAAAGTCATGTGATATATGTGAACAGACCCTTAGATGCCATGATTGCAGTTGCCCGTGGCTGCTATGGCTCTATTTACATATCTCACTTTCCTCTAGCACAAAACTGATGCAAAGAGCATGGGTGCCGCCATATTGGCTTGGATCACGGCCTCCCATAGGGGCTAAGAGATGGGTTGTATCTATCAAAGGCGCCAATTTAGTTTCCAGTCTTATATCGATGCATACATTTCCATATATAGGGACCGGCCTCTGTGTATAGAAGTAATAAATGTTGTGTATTTCAGGGCCTGTGATTGGAGAACATCTCGATCTCCTGCTGCCGGTTTTGAGGACCTGCCTGCACCCTGACAAGGAGCCACAGATGCGACTGAAACTCTTCACCCTGTTGTCCAAGCTCCTGCTGAAAGCCAACGAAAGCGTCAACTCCAGAGGGTTTGTTGAGGCTCCCGCTCGCCCTATAAAACAATGGGCGCTCATTCATACAATTTTGGGCTCTTCTCATAGAGTGTCCCGGGCAGGAATGCTTGAAAGGCGTATTGTTCTGCCAGTCCTACACAGAAATGTTACTTAATTAAATTACTAAGGAAAAACAATGCACAAGCGTCGCCACATGTGGGAGAGGAAGGAACAACAAACTCGTCTTCCAAACTTGAGACCTATAGTACACGAGAGCTGAAGCCTCTCGCATGTCCATTTTGGGGGAAGAGGTTGTGTTTTTTTGGGTGGAGGGCATTTTTCTTTGCAATTCCTCCATTATTCCTCCTGGAAATATATAAAAGATTAACAAATTAGTTATCAAATGCCCAGTCAATGATATATTCCAGCAGAGTCTGATACTTTTGGAAATCGTACTGTAGGTAGGGGGTATTCCATGTACCCAAAATAAAATTACAATATCTTGAATAAGTCCACAAGCAACTAAATCCCCTCTGATGTAAAAAAAAAAAAAACACATTATGCCGAAGATTTTACATCCACTTTATATTATATCAACCACCACACATCTCTAACCTGAGACAGATGTAAGACCTAGAAAGAACAACACATGGGCCCCAGTAGTCACAGCTCTGCCCCTGTTGCACCTAGAGAATCATTTGCATATATTTACTTTAACTGTAATGATGAAATCCTTCCCATAAGTCTATAATCTATTAGATCACGATGCGGTAACTTTCCATGAATTTTGTCTTATCGAAGCTCATGGAAGGTAAGTCTAATGGAATAATGTAATGAATAGTTACAGATATTTCAGAATTTTCCGTCCGTTTTTTGAAATCCGATTACTTGTGTTGAAGTGCCCCCTGCTGGACACTTCAATAGAATAATGAGTATATATCGATTGAATGTGCCGCAATCAACACCATATATTTATTTATATGGATGATGCAGGTGAACAAATGGATGGATTATTATGACATTAGACACAAAGCCGGAGGGAAACGTTGCACAGAAGTAGTTTGATGTATTGATATTTGGTTTGTTAAAAGCTCTGTGAACATAGTGATACACATAATAAGTGATTGCTTCCCATGGCACATCAGTCCCCCTTAGACCAAGAAAACACACACAGAGTTGTATCCCCAAAACTAAACATTATATCCGTTGTATAGATCTGAAAAATTAACATCACCGACCATTGATGATGATAAAGGGCATCTACATAGGGTAGCGCCGCATTGTGTATATAGCAGCGTCCAGATCCACCTAATGCTCGGCCACTCTCCCCACCGCCAGGTAACTGCGGGTCAGCCAATAGGAATAGGTTTCAGTCCTGCTTGTCAGGAAAGGAGCAAACCTTCTGCAGTACGTGGTAGTATAGCTTATTCTATGGGTAATCTAAGTAGGGGAAGAATTGTCTGATGAATGGGGAAGGAGACTGATTATTACCTTCCCTTAGCTTACAGATGATACCCCCTATTTTGTAGATGGGGAAGAAGGGTCTAACTGCAAGACCACTTATGTGAGGTATAGAATTGGTTTATTCTTTTATTTACTCTGTATTCCTGAGTTTTTCCCAAGGAAAACTTACATTAGAATTGTCCTTGATCTTAAACATCTCATGTCTCTTTCCCTTGCAGGCAGTTCCATCTTTACTCTGAGACTTTCATCCAGGACATCCTGGTTCCAAACCTGAAGTGGTACGCTGGAAGGACGGCGGGGGCCATCCGGACCATCGCCGTGTCCTGCCTCTGGGTTCTCCTTCAGAGCGATGTTCTCTCACCTGAAGAGGTAACGTCTGTCTGGAGATCTTGGTGCAAGTAAAATCTATGTAAAGCGTAATGTATTCACAGAAATATTTCCCTGCAGGGTTAGGCGATGCAGTGACTTCTGAAATGTAAAGAGTCAAATAAAAAAGAAATTAAGTGTAAAGGCCAAACTGCCTGGGTATTGATGGGTTAAAGAAAGCACAAAGCCCTTTGGTTTTACTGCCAGTCTTCATGCACTGACACCCCTTCTCTCTCCCTCCTGTCATTTTCAGGTTCTGCCGGTACAGGAAGTTCTGATGCCGCAGGTTCTGGCCACTCTGGAGGAGGATTCAAAGACGAGCCGGCTGGTGTCATGTCGTATCATCAAGACTCTCCTGGGAATCTGTGGACAGCACTTGGATCCAGATAAACTGAACAAGATTTACCCTGGTACATCCTCAATTGTGTTGTGTTGATTTTCATGCACAGTTAAAGGGGTTTACCGGGTCAATTTGTCACACCTGTCTTCACACTTTGGCCCATATATATAATTTGGTCATGTTTTGACACTTGCAAGGGTCTTCTCTTCTCTCTTACAATTCCTACACTTATATATACGTTTTCCTTATGCAGCCTCACTATAGCCCTCAGATTTGCAGCTTCGTCCTCCAACCCCTTTTTCCATCCACTCCACACATCCATAAAAGCCGTACAGGACCATGTAGGACGCTTCACCTCCGACCTGTCCATCCATACATGTCCTAGCAAAAGTGAACACAGGATCCAAAGAATAGATTTCGATATAGAGAACAATTTTTTTTCACTGCCACTACTAGTATGAATCTGATGGTGAATGATTCTGAAAATCCTGCATTCACTGTTGTAAATTGTCACTGAGATTGACCAAGATTTTGAAGCGTAGCTGTAAAGCTATAGTGATTTTAACAAATTATTATATGTGATTCCCCCTTTAAAAACAAACAGAACGATCCTTACTTTGTGCTGCTCACCCTTTTCTTTCCTAAGTTCTGGCATTTTCTGTTCTGAAAGTGTTTGACAAAAATCTTTCTCACCAGAGGTGAAGTGGGTGGAGACTAATGTCTGTCAGTCTATGCCCTCAAGCTGAGGCCAGTTAGCTTGCCCACAGATCCCATGATGCCCTGTGTTCTCTCTGAGTAATATAGCATTAAATCCACTTAGTTTCCCACAAGTAAAACCACTGCACAGAGCACATACAGGATGTATATGATGACAGCCTGGCAGCTTCCATCACATGGAGGAGCAGGGAACATGTAATAATTGGTAGAAATCATTAGTACAACAGTGACATGAAGTCTATAGTCTGTTCTGTGTGAGCTCCATGGGTTAACAGCTTATCTGCACAGAGCACTAAGTGCAGTTGACAAGTTGGGGGAGGGGAGCAGCATGAGGTGCAGAGAGAGAGACAGAGAAAGTTCTGTGGAATCACAGACTGGGATGGAGGAACTGATGGGTAACAGGGGAGATCTTGTTCCTCACTATTCTATGTAGGAGACATCTGTAGACACCGTTCTGAACACACTCGGCTCTGCTACATACACAGAGAGAGCTCTGTCACATGACCCTCCCCTCCTAGAAGAGTGTAGATTTGTTTATCTGATGGACTCCAGGGCTTGTCTGCACAGGGAGAGGAAGCAGCTTCATGCAGCAATGAGATAATCTGAGGGGTATAGGAAAGAAACTGCTGGATTTGGGTAACAAAGATAATAGGCAAAGTTTTACAGTTACTCTTTAATGATATGGGGAGGATCATGTGTACAAGAGGTCAGAGATTTATGAGGGCTTGTACATCCATTTTCTGACATACAAGCCCTAAAATAATGAGAATTTCTTGCAAACTGCCAGGAATTGTGTTTTTTGAGCTACAAAGGATCCTGGAAAAATTAATATGGAGAATATTAACATTTTGACCTGGTTCCTTTGAATTGATAGCGTGGGAGCAACTCTCGCCACACTGTGTTATCCTGTACTGTAATACAAGGTTCCTGGACTACTATATATTCTGTATGTAACTTACAGAAGTTGTAAAGCGTCTGGATGATGCGTCAGAAGAGGTGCGGATGGCGGCAGCTAAAACCCTAGGTCTGTGGTTCAAATTTATCGATGAGCGGTACGAGAGGACGACGTATCGGGGTCACCTGGAATTCTTATACCGCTGTCTCCTGGTACATCTGGATGATACGGATACAGCTCTCCAAGCTACAGTACTAGGTGAGTACTTGTCCAATCTTCTGTAATCTACAATGGTGTCCAGAGCCGCTGCCATCCACAGGTTGTATGTGGTATTGCATCTTCACACTATTCCCTGCAGTGGCTCAGCGCTATAGAAGCAATGGATCGGTGCTGTGCAGGTTCTGGGTATTTTTGTAATCCTTTGCAACATCTTAAACATGGGTCAGACGCTGGAACAGTGTTATGACTGTAGAGGGTGTGTGTTGAGGCTGACTAGATGTAATGGTGATAAAAATGTGGGTAACATTGATATGTTTGGTATTTTTGGGATAGATTACAGGCTGAGCCAATCCCCCAGAGACCCTGGGATACTTGTGATGGCCTCTCTGGCACCCGTATGGGGTCCCAGCAATTGGACTCCATGCAGTAAGACATTTGCCTCCTATGTCATGTGAAAAGAATGAAGCTGCAGTACCCTGCCTAACCTCTATTATATAGATGGCGTACATGTAGACAGACTTCTGTGGGTGCGATGAGTTGGATCCCTTCCAAGCTCAGATGTATGCTAGAAACCAGATGCCCCTATCTTCAGATCTATAGTACCTAATAACCTCATTTTGGTGCCATATTAAAGATGGGAATCTCGTCTTTCAGATCGCATCAGGCTTATAAAAAAAAAAGTGGGAACCTTTTTAATTCCCTGTATCTCTAGTTCTGTAGCTCACGAAACCACAAGCTTGATGTGATCTAGGTGCTATAGAACTAAAAATAGGGGTGTGTCCCCCTGCAACCTCTAAACTTGACAAATATGACTCTTCTCTGCTCATTTTGACATGACTTTGGAGGATTTTTTTACAGATGAGATTTCACAAAAAAGAGGGACTTTTAGAAAGGATATTTTATCTCCTACCTGACAGGTTCCCTTTAAGTATTGCATGTGACTCCTTCACCTCTTGTTAGAAGTCTTTGGTCTCTTCTTCATGTTTGCAGGTTATGGCGATCACTGACTTTCTGTTTTTAGCTTTGTCATTTGACGTCTGGGAGACAGCAGCGTGTTTGATGACAGATGACAGGTCCATGTTAATCTGTTGTACAAATTGCTGCCTGTCTGTGCCGCCAGGGAATGATGTATGAACCTATCCGGACTCTATTTACATCCATAAATCATGCTGGTATAATGTGACGGGGTGCTTAAAGGGGAAAAAATAGACCTATTATCTGGGCACCTTGTCAGACATACTCAATTGATCACGGCAGCTTGGACATGGCGGGATATTTGTCTCTTAAAGGGGTATTGCCTTCTCTTTCTCGCATAGCCATAGAATATGCTACAAACACATGATCAATTCGTGTCCTCCTTGTAATACCTGCTTCGATCTCGAAAATCGGGCCCAAAATTGAGTGGCAGGGGATCGTCATGTGTGAGTCTATGTATTTAGACTCTGACTCATGACCCCCCTCTATACAATGGGAGACCCTTCCTCAAAATAGATGCAGGTCATAGAAGACCCACAACTTATGCATTGAATCACTTTCATTTATTCATTTAGATTTGTTTGTTTCACCAGCAAGAGAATGTGAATTCACCATGTAGCGGCATCACATTCCATATTCTGTAGCACTGATCTATAACAAAGTTAACGTAATGGTGAAACAAGATGATTTCTGCAAAAATTGCCAATTTTTTTTTGCAGTTGTCACCATCTGCATGTAGTACCAGACTAGTGACTCTAGGGGGCAGCATCTTACCATAATGATTATTACCACTGACATAACTTGCATCTAATATAAAGATGTTCTTCACTAAAATTCTATTTTGGTTTCATTGTGAATCATTCTAAACGATCTCGGCTAATAATATCCTGTGTCTGTGGACTCGTTTCTTGCAGATGTTCTTAAGGAAGGGAGCGTCGTGTACCCCTCAGTATTAGTGCAAGAAATAGAAGCCATGAAGCATAAACACAAGACCCCAGACTATTGCGATCAGCTCCTTCTACACATCCAGAACCACAGCAGCGCATCCACATAAAGACCCCCAATGTGATCCAGGATATTCATTCATGTATTTATTTTACACCGCCAAAATATTATTTTTTCATGGACAAAATGACATATTTTATGCTCTGAATACACCAAGTGCCTCTCTCTAAAATTGACAAGGATTTACAAATCCGTTTTCTCTAATATATAATATTGTGTTTATGTTTACTGAATAAACCTGCCGGATGGTTTTGCATTTTCTTAATTCTACCTCCCCTTCAAAGTTCTAAATTCAACTATAAAACATGGATGAACATCCAGGTATTTTGGGAGTTATGCAAATACATTTTCCAGCATGGGATAAGGAAAATATTCCCTTTTTTTTTTAGCTACCATGGTAAACGTAATTTGCATGTTTCCCAAAATCCCCCAGTGCAGCGTCAGTTGCTGTCGGTCTCCACATGGCAGAAAGGCGGCCCTGATTGGAGAACTCTTGCTTCCTCATCCAGACATTCACATACTAGGAAAACATGGTTTTTTTTTAGCTTTTTACTGTGGGTTTAGTAATGATAATTTAGGACAAAAAACTCCATGTTTTATCATAAGGAAGAGCCGAGATTTGCACACTTGCCAGTAGGTGGCACCACTGTCTTACTGCATGTCTGAGAATTATTGTTATTGGGCTACATTCTTGTTATATGTATTTATCAGCGCATGCGCTAGGAAAGCTCCCAGCGTACACACTGAGCGTATTCATAGGTATATACTGGCAGGCGGGGGCATCCTTTATATTGTAAATACTATGAAAAACCTAATATGGAATGACACAGCAATATCTTACCTTCCTGCTGAGTGATACAGTCAGTGAAGGCAATGGGAGACCAATGCAACTCTATTGCACCCCTCCCCGGCCTCCACTGAGCATATGCTGTGAGGGGTACCCATTGATGTTTGGGACATATTGGGACAGTGACATCACTGGGGGAAAAACCCTGAACATCCCTGACCCTGATGTTCACTCGTCCCTCTATCAGGGGGAGGTTCAGGTTCAGCCCTCTGTAGTAAGGACATGTCAGAAATGCAACAGATGTATCCTTACAACAGAGGGCAAAAAGCTGGAATGTGAACACAGCCTTACACTGCACAGTGTGTAAGAGCTATAGTTATGTACTGATACCAATTCTGTCACCTAGTTTGTGGGCAAATATAGAATTTTACCCCTCTACAACTAATACCATGGGAGTGCAGGCAGCTACCAGAAACTTTAAATGTGAATATCTGGCTTCAATCAATCCCAGCACACAAGTGGGGTTCTTGTCATATTACAGGGTGAGTAACTTCTGCAAGCTTTGCATAAATCAGTAGTTCAAACGAATAATAGAAACTTCCTTTGGCTCTTATCATCATCCCTTTCTGCTTTTCTCAATTTCTGATGCAATTTCTCTTGCTAGTAACCAGACAGAAACTCATGGTGGTGTCAGATTACATAGCAGTCTATGGAGAGAGGAGGGGGAACGGTGAGTGACCTTTTTACAGGCCCCTGAAAAACGGTTGTGTGCATAAGACCTTAGTTACGCTTTCTTTACCCTGATATTAGAAGTAGCTGACTGATCTCTGATGTAAATGGGTACATGCTGAATGGTGGGAGGATTAATATACGCAATGTATTTACAGACTGAACACTGCTCTGAGGAGTCCCTGCTTCCCCGCAGGACAACAGTGCCCCTCTAAAAACTGGAGGGTTTGTGATTGCTCCTTGCATCATTTATAACTATAGTGCTCAGACCACGTCCCTGGAGCAGTGTTCAGCCATGACCCCGCCCCATAGTGTGGGGTTTGTGTGCTTTAACCCTTAGTCATGAAACAAGTGTCCGCTCTGATGTATAATCCCTCCAGTTATCAGAGCCGGGGTATACACTATTATATACGGATGTGATGATGCAGCTCAGTTGGCTTTCTATTAGCATCCTTCCACTTTCTGTATTGGGGTAATGTCTCCTTTTTTAGGCTACATTCACACGGACGTATAAAAACGGCCGTATACGTCCCGTTTTTTTACAGGTTACATACGGCCACATTCATTTCAATGGACAATACGTTCAACCATTTATATTGCCGTTTTTGACACTGGAGTGTACGTACCGTATACTGGCCGTATAAAAATATAGAGCATGTCCTATTTTCTCCCGTATTTCAGTTCTGTATGCCCTAAAAGTCTATGGGCATGTATAAAATACGGGTTACATACGTGCTGCATACGGATGAAAAACGTCACGTATTTATACAGAAATACAGCCTGTAGATACAGGACTGGAGAAATACATGTCCATGTGAATGCAGCCTTAGTCTGATTGTAGCGCAGCTTTTATTATCGTGCAAAGAACCTCATTCAATTATTTTATGGCAACAGAAACAACTGGATTCTAAGAAACCAACATCTGCTTCAGTTTATATTACTCAACCACATCTACAGCTGGAGGGTTCCAAAATACACCAAAAGGCTTAAAAGGGACATTCTGTGACTTCACTTTATTTCATTCAAACGTTGGGAGGAGGGGTAGTGTATGCCAGAATATGTAGCGGCTATGTCTAGGGACGAGTTCCCATTAAACGGCACCAGATACATCGCTGATGCTAGATGATAAGTCTGGCACAGTATAAGGCCGCACACCAACATCCAGTTTGCAGCCCGATTTTGGCTGGGTGAAAAAAGGGGGTTGCTCTAAATTTTGTTGATAGTGATAACTCAGGAAACACTGCGTAAAACTTGTCCACAGTGAACTTTGAGGGAAGGTTGTAATATTGTTTGTTTATTACATTTTCCAATATACTTTCTGTATCAATTTTACTTCCTGTACACTGGTCCATGGTCATGTGATGTCACACAGGTGCACAGCTTGTTATATCCCTGGTCATGTGATGTCACACAGGTGCACGGCTCGTAATATCCCTTGTCATGTAATGTCACACAGGTGCATGGCTCATTATATCCCTGGTCATGTGATGTCACACAGGTGCATGGCTCAATCCCTGGTCATGTGATGTCACACAGGTGTATGGCTCATTAGCATCACACGACTATGATTACACTGTGTGTTTTAATCGGCAATCCGTGCCGTGGACCAGTGTTTATCTACAGGAAGTAAATGATGAAGTTTCCTATAGAAAGACAGAAAGCAGAGATCTTGGAAACTGTGAGGAATTGATACAAAAAGTTTTTATGGAAAATTTAACTTTTCATCAAACAAACTATCAATTATCTTCTGGGACGTGAACAACCCCTTTAAGAATCCTTAGTGAATATGCCCCAGTGCGTACAATGTGCTGACTACATAAGTACATGAGGCAACGGACAGGTGATGTATATAACAGCGCAGCTTTCATACAGTACAGGTATAACATTATCTACCAGGAAGTGATAACAAAATGAGTTATTCCTAAAGTTCTTCCTTTGTGATTTGGAGACTTTCGCTGTTGGCTGTTGGCTTGGAGCGACGGACGCGATCCCCATGTTTTTTGACAAACTCCTCAATTATCTTATCATCAAAATTCTGCTTCTGGTCCTAAAATAACAAGAAAAAAAATTCCTTTGTGATCTCATTCAAAGCGAATACTTAGAAACAGGACCACCAATGGTCAACCCCGAAACTTCTCACATTGTAAACCTTTGACAGTCTGCCCCAGGATGAAACTTTGGGGTAACATGTAATGGTGGCCACTAGTTCATCCACTATACTGCACCACACTCAACCCCCTAGGTCAGTATTATCAGTGCACACTGGTACTAATTCACAAGGGTCTGTCCTCACACTGCTGTAGTATCCAACCAGAAGCCTGCTCCAACTTTAACACAGAGGGGAGGGACTGTGGAGTAGCTCCAATTCATAAAGCTACAGTAAGAGCACAGCAGTGTGAGGATGTGCACTCAATGTACAAAGTCCAGCTACAATCCTGAAATATAAATACATTTTTCACAGTCCTGCAGCTACTAACACACACAGATATGGTTACACTGATCTCCAGGGACAACACCTAACACTGAGTAGGTCACTTAGGTACATGGGGGGTTGCTGCTTTTAAATGAACTGAAACCGGTCTGTAGAGGCGACGCTCACTGAGCAGCGTTTCCCTCTCTGCCGCTTCAGTGAAGATAATTCCACTCACCAGCTTCTAATCTTGTATGTAAAGTAAACTGGACCTGAAAGCTGAGAGAGATGGGATTATGTGGACACGTCACAGTCATTACCGGCAGCTAATCCCATCACTTTCTGTTCTCTTCACAGATTACTGATAGTGAAGGCTGATAATTAGCCCTTCCGTTTTACTACCGCGAGGTCTGAGCTCTGCAGGGGGCTCCTGACTTCACCTCTATATGGCACAGACATGGTGGCCTGGTGTGAACCTGTGTAGATTGTTTGATGAGTGGTGGTATACTCCGGTATTCTTATCACATGTAATAAATGGGTGACTACATGGCGGTATAAGGACCGATACATAGAAAAATTCCATGGATCTTTGGGTTTTAAAAGTTAATGGTGTCTGTACAGCTACAATATCACATGTAGATGCTGACACACATCTGGTAACGGTTTAGAATATCATGACAACCAACAAGCCCAATCTATCATCCAACAACATCTGATGGGACTTTCTGAAATTACTGAGCACAGCGTTTGAGTATCTAGACAGTAAATGGGAGTGCTTGAGAAACCTGACCGCTGTGCTAAGCAACTCCCATACAGGGGCGTAATTTGAGGGGGTGCAGAGGTTGCGGTCGCACCCGGGCCCAAGAGGTTTAGGGGGCCCTTGTGGTGTCACTTTCCCATATGAGAAGACTATTACTATAAACCATACATTATAGTCGGGGGCCTGGCACAGACTTTGCACTGGGGCCCAGCAGCTTCTAGTTACCCCACTGCTCCTATAGAACTTGGGACCTCTGAGGTGACATCTGTCCGGAAGCATTGTCTGTAAGGTTCACTTACCTGAAAGGTTTTTCTTTTCACCCCGGTGCATACTTTGGTATAAAGGTAACATAAATGGGCCTCAAGCGTGTCTTCCTTCTCCATTAAGAAAACTTCTTCAAATTTATCCCCATATACATCTGTTACACACACAGAATAAGAAAAAAATCATAATAATGTTGGTAATGTTTGGTCTACTTATAGGGGTGTTAGCAAATTTACATTTGGTCAAAGCAAGCAATCTGCGTCAGCTCCATATAGGTCCTAAAAATCAACTTTTACAATTATGCTAATGAACCTGAAGGGCTCTGAGGGTGTTACCAGAGCCTCTCAATGCTCAGTATCTCCCACCCTCCCTCTGCCTGATTGTAATCTCACACAGTGGGAGGGGAAGTGCTCCTGCACAATGTAACAGCCTGTAAAGCACACAGGGGCTCTGGTAATACCCCTGGAGCCCTTCTGGCTCATTAACATAATTAGTAAAAGTTGAATTTAGTAAGGAGGCCATGGATAACAAATATAAGAAGATTACTACAGTCGAGGTGCTTGTATCTAGAAGTAAATGTCTCCAGATTATCTTGATGGATTTTGATATTAGATTTCCTTTATGTTGTTTATTCCTAAAATTTATTTTGAAATTTTAATTCCACAGTCCTGATTTTGCCCAGTTAGTTCTACATTTTACACTTTGCCTGTAATTGCATAAGGGTTATCTTCTGTACTCTCACTGAAAATTAAAAGTCCTTTCTAGATTACCCTTCCTTATGTGAAATCTCAACCGTTTACCTATAAAAAAAAGGTCATGTGACAATAAGCAGAGGAGAGTCATATTTTGCCTAAGAAGAGTCAAGTTTAAAAGCTATAGAGTATATTGTCTCTCTGTATTGGCTATCAGAAGGGGTTTTCCTATGGATAGGGGATGCGATTAAAGAGGTTTTCTGTAAATGTAATAAAACTGGTGACCAGTAGATAGAATAAAATATGTAATCATGTATCGCTCACATGACAACTGGCGTGTTTGCATGTAATTTGACTGCAGTGGTCATACGAGTGATGAATGAGATGACATTGCTGCAGGTGGAGACGGGTCTGGCAGCGCTGGGATGTTATGGGTATTCTTTTCATACCCACAGGGCGTCTGTCACTAGTCACAGCAGGTTTCTCTGGTTTTGTTGTGACTCTAGTGGTTGTGTGTAAAAGGTTGCAGTCTATGTCTAGTCGTAGGTTATCTCTAGTGTTATCTCTTGTATTTTGCCACTAATGAAATTTGTAAGTGTCTGATTATGGAGGGATTACTCGTAGGGACCACCAGGAATCACAAGAAAGGGGGTCTTTGCGTCGCATGTGAATAATGTTGGTGCGGTTTGGGAGCTAGTCTGGGGCCCGAAATTTCTATAGGCGGGTCATGGCCACCAAAACCACCAACCAGCTTTCATAGTGCCCTATAGAGACGCCCTTCCAAGACGTTCGAAGGTCCTTAAAATGTAGAACTGAAAGCCGGCAGACTAGACCACCACTATGTTCACATGGGGTATTTGTGAACCTCAATACTTGTGGTCCCAGTTATTCTACAGCACGTTATATAAGATAACCACAGTCACGGTGCCTGGGTCTATAATTTTATCATGCTTGATTTTGTTTCCTTTAAGCCTCTGTATACTAACATAGACTGGCAGTAATTGGATGAGCCTGCTAGACCAGAGGTAAGTCCTGTGTTATATTTACACAACCTGTGGCCAGTAATTAAAGACATCTACCACCAGGATGAAAGACTGTATGCAAATGAGCCTGAGGGGCTCCAGGCTCCGTTAACACCTATAGAGCCTGGAGCCCCTCAGGATCATTTGCATACAGTCCTTCATCCTGGTGATAGATGCCCTTTAAAGGGAACCTGTCAGTAGAAATTGATCTAATAAACCACTACTAGTGTGTTGTCAAAAACCTTCTAGATCATGTTTCTTTTACGGTCCAGTGTGGCAGCATCATCCAGAAAATCAACTTTGAAGGGACATGTAAATTGGTTGTATAAAGTCAAGGAGGCGGAGAGTTTTACACTGAATTCAAGTTCTCCCTGCCTTACAACGCCTCCTTTATTGTAATTGCTGTTCTTGTACCCAGATCTCCAGGACTCCAGTGCATGATGTAAATCAAAGGAGAAGGTGTTCAATGGTGGAGAGAGCTTGACTTCAGTGTTAAACTCTCCGCCTCCTTGACTTCATACACTCCATTTACATCTCATTTCAAAGTTGATTTTGTGGATGATGGAACCATGCAGGGCCATGATGTGTAAAGCTGCTGGATAACATACTGGTAAGATAATTTCTGATTTCCTTTAACAAATGAGCAATCCTGAACAACCCCTTTAAGTGAATGGAGCAGTGATTACTTCTTGGACATGGATATTGTGCCTTTATTGTCTGTACACTTTTACTTGTTTCTTTTCTTTAAATAATGCCTATTAGGAACACTTACCTAGCATATGTTTACAGGCCGCCCTCATCCCGACTAAACTCTTTTCATCATGAGTGGTGAGACTCTCGCACACCTTCCTCATTTCAGCTTTGATCTTCGCCTGGCGGAGCGCTCCGCTGTGCTCCCTGACAGCTTTCCTCAGCTCTGTAAGACATGTCAGTCACAGCCATTGTACACACGGATTGCGCCTCCACATCAACGGCGGCGTGTGAGGCGGAGAAGTACATACCTTGTACAGTTGCTATGCAGGTTTCACAGTACATTCCTGAGGAGAAAACATAAACAGCGGTTACTGTATAGACGCCATGACATCTCCATCTTGCCTTTCTCTGTGAAGAAAACAATGTAATTCAAGGCCGCCATATATTCCATACATTGCGCCATACATGTCCTCATATCCTATATCACTTCCCTGTAAAATAATACCATGGGTCACGTTTTATTCATTTTATTACTTTGTCTAGAAATAGTTGTACCGAATAACTAGGCCCTAGGAAGGTGATTGTTGCCACTTAAACATGGCCGCCCCTATAGACAATAATTACCAATAATTCACCTCAGTTATGTTCCTACAAGGGTTGCGCCCTCTCCTTCTAATTGAGGTTGGGTTGTTCTTCATGAAAACCCATAAATACACGTCAGATGTTTATATGAATGGGAAGTGAGGGGTAAGCCGCTCCCAACGCCTCTGGTGACATCGTATCCCCATGCCCAATCCTTCTTTCCCTTACATCATCATGTAGAAAGCCCCCATAGACAAAATCATATAAGAAATTAAGTTGGCCAGCTCCACTAAATATGGAAGGTTTGGCCAATGCCAGTGACCTCAGTATAGGGTTATAGTAGGTAACTGAGCAAAGATCAAAAGATTTTCAGGGTCTAATGTGTGTTTTCTTCCCTGTTCATCTCTATGGAGCTGATGTTGAGGTTGCTGAGTATGGCGCTCCACAGGATAGGGCCTAACTTGCTATGATGGGACAACCCCTTTAAAGGAAATCTACCCTCATAATCAAGCAGGGTAAGGCTACATTCAGATGCCCATTGCCCACCGTAACGTAGCACGGCGCTGCTCACCCCCCGGCCCTCCCCATCGGGATATATGGCGCACGGCACCGTATGCCGTGAGAAGATAGGACACGTGTGCTGCACCGTACCACTCCCGTAGGGTGCTGTGCGCCCATTGCTGTCTATGGGGGACATATATGTGGGCCATATATACGTCCCCGATACGGCAGAGTAAATATAGCCTAAACCAGGGACTCATAGATCCAGGCAGCGAGACTGTGGTAATCTTCTTATATTTGTTATCCATGCCTCTGTCCTTCTAAAATCAACTTTTACAATTATGCTCCTTAGGTTTTTACCAGAGCCCCCCTGTGCTCTGGCGTCACTGGCTCACACTGTCTCTCCCTTGCCTCCTGCTTCCTCAGCACTTCCCACTCCCTCTGCCTGATATCATCTCACAGAAAGGGATGGAATAGGGGAAATGGCTACTTGCACACTGTAACAGCCTGTGAAGCTGCAGCACAGAGGGTCTCTGGTAATACCTCCAGGAGTCCTCCAGTCTCATTACCATTATTGTAAACGTTGATTTTAGAAGAAGATTATAAGAAGATTTTAGAATAAATATAAGAAGATGACCACAGTCTCAGTGCCTGGATCTATGAGTAATTGTCCCTGGTTTATCATGATGGAATTTGATGGTAGATTTCCTATAAAACCTCTAGATCCCAATACAGCATATAATATAGGCGTCTTCATTTCAGGAAAAAAGGGATATTATCAGACATCTAAGGCTCCTGGGCAATGTCATAGACCAGACACAATGCTTTTTGAAATTAGAATCACCAGACTTCAACATATGGCATCTACAGGGGACATGGATAGTGTACAAGTGATCATCTCGCTGGCAGCCACACCGGATCTTGTACTGTTCCACATGTACTGAGGTGCTGTTCCACTTGTACCACTTATTGATACATGTGAACCCCGATCTATTCACTATTATATATAGTCACAATCATTCCTTTGTCTGGACACAGTTCTCCAATACACACACACTCCTTATAAACAGGCAGCTGTCCGGACGGCTGTCGCTTCTCCCAAACATCACACACAGATGTCAAGTGAGTGTCAGGCGGACATCCAGCTGCTCCAGACACTGGGTGTATTTGTCTTGTAGGGGAGGGACTGTCTCTTCTACCAATAATATACTAATAAAATTAACACATTTTGGGCAATTTCACAAACAAATTTTATCATAGGAAATTTACCATCAAGATCCATCATGATAAACCAGGGACACTTATTCATAGACCCAGGCACCGTGACTGTGGTAATCTTCTTATATTTGTTATCCATGGCCTCAATACTTCTAAAATCAACTCTAATTATTTACTTTACTTATGCTAATGAGCCTAAGGGGCTCCTGGGGCAATTTTGATGGTAGATTCCCTTTAAACCATAATGATCCTTTACTTTTTCTTTACCTTTACAAAGTCAAAGAACTATGTCTGATTACAGCAATCTTGTAATCACTGATCACTCCTCTTAGTTCACTGATACACAGTAGTCTGTGCACTGAGGTAGGAAGAGGGAGCACCTTAAGTTTTCCCTAAGTTTTCTACATGCATACAGTGAGGGAGAATTATCACTGCTTCTACACCTCATTTCTGGGCAGTTTCGAAGAAGTGCAAGAATTTGCGATTAAAATAGTGATAAGCCGCCTCCATGCCATGTGGTTGTGGAAAAGGCGTAGAGGGGCGTGGCAGCCTGTGGAAATGGCGGGTTTGAGGTGTTCCCGCCCCATGCCTGCGTTCTTGTGAAAAATACGAAAAATTTTGTTTGCTGGTTTTTACACAAAGCTGCGCCAGGTCGGCGTTCTTGTGAAAAATACGAAAAATTTTGTTTGCTGGTTTTTACACAAAGCTGCGCCAGGTCGGACTGGTGTAGCTTTGCCCAGCGGCTGGACAGCCCGTCAGATATATTGAGATGCCTAAGCCTCTCGATGTATTCGGCACGACAATACATACTATAAGTAGTAGCCAAGTCAACACTATATGATCCCTTAAGGCAAAGGAATTAACATTTTGTTTCTTTCTACAATTCAGAAAAAGAAAGTTGTAGAATTACAGGAAAACCCACGGCAGTGTGTACAACACAATACCTTGTGGGACCGGTTGGGCGGCCTTGCCCTTTCTAAAGGATGTACAGTATTAGTTATCATGAAGGTGATTACTATCTGACGGCTCTGTCTGAACACTGTCTAAAACTATGAATGGGGGAGGGGTGTGACAGTCAGGACCTGAGATTGAGTGTTACAGAAGGTGTATCTCTACCATGTCTAACCACACAGTTTCACAAGAGCTGTCCTCCACCACTAATCCTTTAACTCGACCACAAATCCCTCCTTGTAACACATCTATTACTGTTTAGCGCTTGAACACCTTCAGTGTATGAAGGTTTCATCTGGAGGTGGATGTTCCACTTCAAATTGAGTTTCTACGTTTAAGAGCCATTCACGAATACTGTGTAGGATATAAATCTTTACATTAAATTAATATACAACTTACTTATATTTCGTATCAATGTCAAGCCTAATGTAGGGTCATAGTGCACACAGCTATCACATAAAGGAAATCTACGAACAAAATCAAGCACCTACTCATAGATCCAGGCACTCTGACTGTGGTAATCTTCATATATTTGTTATTAATGGCCTCCTTCCTCCTAAAATCAACTTTTAAAATTATGCTAATGAGTCTTAACCCCTTAAGGACGCAGCCATTTTACAGCTTAAGGCTCAGTCCCATTTTTTGGATTCTGACATGCGTCGCTTTATATGGTTATAACTTTTGAACACTGTTACTTATCAAAACGATTCTGAGATTGTTTTTTACCCACATGTTGTACTTCATTTTAGTGGTAAATTTTGGCAGATAAGTTTTGCGTTTATTTACAAAAAAAAAAAGAAAATATGATGAATTTTCTGAAAAATTTGCCATTTTTGAAATTCTAAATCATTGTGTTTTCAGGCAGATAGATTTACCACCTAAATAAGTTGCTGAATAACATTTCCCATATGTCTACTTTACATTTTCACCATTTTTGAAATGTCTGGATAATTTATTTTGATGTCACGCGGCTTACAAATCGAATAGCGCTTTTCCGGATTTTCAGAATTGACTATTTTGGGGATAAATACAGTTTTGAATGAAAATTTACATATTTAGCATCAAAACCCCCCTATATAATCAACCCAATTTCAAATCTGCACCCCTCAAGCTATCAGAAACAGATTTTACGAAGATTGTTAACCCCTTGAGATCTTCATAGTAATTACATCAAAATGGAGGCGAAATTTAGAATAGTCAAATTGTGCCGGTTATACGTTCATTTAGCCCTAAAATTTACACATTTCCAAAAGATAAAAATACAAAACCCACCATACAATTTGTTCTACAATTTCTCCCGAGTACAGAGACCCCCCACATGTGGCCGTGACTTGTTTTATGGGCGCACAGCGAGGTGCAGAAGGGAAGGAGCGCCCTACAGCTGCCAGGATTTTACTTTCCTCATTGGCCTCTTTTGAAGGCTGTAAAATTTTTGCTTTTGCGCTATTAGGGCCATGTGATGCCATTTTTTTTGCGGGATGAGATGCTTTTTCCAATGTTACCATTTTGGGGTTGGTATCACCTATTGTTGAAAATTTAGGAACTTCTTTTTGAGAGCAGGAGTAGAAAAGCATCAATTCTCTACTGGTTTTTTTACTTTTTTTTTGTGGTGTTCACCGTATAGACTAATAATCATATTATCTTCATTCTATGGGTCGATACGATAACGGGGATACCAGACACGAATATATTTTCTTGCGTTTTACTAAATTTGTAAAATAAAACCCTATTGTGGGGAAAAATCTATCATTTTTGTATTGCCATCTTCCAAGTGGCATAACTTTGTTACGTTTTTGGCTACGGAGCTGGTTGATGGCTTGTTTTTTGCGGGACACGTTGTACTTTGCACCAGTATCATTCTAGAGTACATATGTTTTTTTGATCACTTTTTATAGCATTTTTTGTGGGATTGAATAGGTAAAAATCATAATTTTTGGAGTTTATAACAGTTTTCTTTTACGGCGTTCATCGTGCGGGTTCAATAATTATTTATTTTTATTCTACGGGTTGTTACGGACGCGGTGATACTATATATGTGGGGTTTGTGTTATGATTTAGACTTTTTTTTCAGTTATATGTCTCTTTATATGTTTTGGGGCTTTTGGGCATTTTTGGTGATTTATTACTTTATTTTTTTATTGAATAATTTTTTTTTTACTTTTTCACTTTTTCCACCATGGGAAATGAACAAGCAATAATCTGATTGCTTGTTCATAATAATACCCTGCAATACTTATGTATTGCAGGGCATTATCAGTGTCAGCCTATGCACTTGCATAGGGTGGCACTCTGCCAGTAAGATGACGTCACAGACGCCATCTTACCGGCAGTTCCTGCAGGTAACACTGGGGTCCAGATTGGACCCCAGTGATACCGTAGCAATGATCGGTGCCCCCCGAAAATGATTCGGGGGGGGCGATCGTGGGGGAAAGACCCCCCAGATGCATGTTAGATGCCGCGGTCGCGATGACCGCGGCATTTAACGGGTTAATCACCCGCGATCAGAGACAACTCCGATCGCGGGTGTTACACTGGGGTGCCGGCTATCAGTCACAGCCGGCACCCCGTGTTTCCCGATGTCGGTTCGGCTCAAATCTTGAGCTGAACCGGCATCGGCTCAGCGTCCGATATATCGGACGCGGAGCGTTAAGTCACTGAGCTCAGCGTCCGATATATCGGACGCTGAGCGTTAAGAGGTTAAGGGCTACCCTAGCCCCTCTGTGATCTGTTTTTACAGACTGTTACACTGTCTCAGCCTCCCCCTACTTCCTCAGCACTAGTGTAGTGAGGACCTCCTACTGTAATCTCAGTGCTGATGGAGCAGGGGGGAGGGTGAGACCAAAAAAGTTGAAGGATGGAGGCCGTGGATAATAAATATAAGAAGATTGTGCCTGGATCTATAAGTAGGTTTTCCTTGTTTATTATGCTGGATTCTGATGGTAGATTTCTTTTAATGGATACCAATGGAGACCAAAGGATCATGACCAATGTTACCAGGGGCGTAACTTGAGGGGGTACAGGTGGTGCGGTTGCAACCAGGCCCAAGAGGCTTTGGGGGCCCATAAGGTCTCACTTTCCTATATGAAAAGATTAGTACCAGAAACCATACATTATAGTCGGGGCTCTGGCACAAACTTTGCGCTGGGGCCCATCAGCTTCAAGTTACGCCACTGAATGGAACTTCAACATCTTAAGGCAGCATTCACACAGTCGTGTGCTAGCCTGGACCAGATCCAGCGAGCACGGGGTCAGGAGGAAGATTGCTCCTCACCCCTCCTCCTTCCATAGGAAGACAAGCAGCTCTATGTGGGCGTTGATGTGGTCACAAGTTATGCAACCAAATCACTGCCCCCATAAGGTCCGTGTCAATAAGCCCTAAAGGAAAAGTGCAGGACTCAGGGATTCCCACAAGGGGTTCCCCGAGAATTTGCAGTGTCCTGTATCACCACCTCTGAGACTGAATTGGGCTGAACATAGTGTCTAAATATTATGATTTTATTCTTATCATAATTTTCTACATAACTCGCTTTACAGTAGGTATAAAAACTTACTGCGATCAACACCAGGAAGCTCATCCACTGCTCCTACCATCAACGTGACGAGGGACACCGTCAGTAACAGGGCGTTCTCCATCGCTAGCCTCATTGTAAGGAGTATGGTGGGACTCAATGCTGAAGGCTTGAGAGGACTGAAGACAAGACCTGTTAGACTGTAAGCCCGGATTCAATAAAAGACAAGGAAACAACCACCACCACCCACCTGCTACGCTACACTCACTACTACGGTAACATGGTAATACTAAACAAACAGCAGCAGAAGTACTCTAACTGCTCATCACAAGCTACAGGTATAAACAGGGGCGTAACTACAGGTGTAGCAGCAATAGCAACTGCTACGGGGCCCGCAGAGTCAGGGGGTCCCGCCATCCGACCTGACAAACTAAAGAGTGGAGGATGTGCACCACAGCATAATATGTATATAACATACATGTGATGTATTTATGCTGTTTGTGTATAAAGTGTATATATATATCACTTTGATATGGCTCTATATGTGTGCACATGAGTGGATAAATGTGGGATTGTAACTCGCATGTGTGAGTATACAAATATGTATATTCTTTTAAGTGGGAAGGAGGGCCCCATTCACCGTGACTGTGGTAATCTTCTTATATTTGTTGTCGATGGCCTTCTTCCTTCTAAAAATCAACATTTTAAATTATGCTAATGAGCCTGGCAGGCTTTTGGGGGGAGGGTACCTCCCCCTGCACCTTCAGAATTCTCCCCTTCATTTGTTTGATATAACCTCACTGCAGTAGAGGAAGTTTCAGCACACAATGGCAGGGAGAAGTGTAAGAGTTTGTGAAGTGACAGCACAGGGGGTTTCTGGTAACACCCCCTGAGCCCTCTGGCTCATTAGCATAATTTTGAAAGTTGATTATAGAAGGGTGGAGGCCATAGCTAACAAATGTAAGAAGATTACCACAGTCACGGTGTCTGGATCTAAGAGTAATGTCCCTGGTTTATCATGATGGACCTTTATGGACCTAAAAGTTCACATGAAACTATCCTCTCAAAAAACAAAAGGCAGATCATTACAAGTCCACTGAAATTAATGGGAAAAGAAGGATCTGTTATTAATGTTCCATATGGAAACTGCAAGGAAGGCTGAACACAGATGTGAACAGGCCCTTAGGCCGCATTCACAGGACCATTGCAAGTTTTTCCCATTGACAACTTCTTGTCTGCTTTTTTTACATGTAACAATCATCTCCCCTGTATGGTGCAAAGAAGATATTCATCCCCTTTAGGTTACGTTATTGGACACCACATTGCCCTGTATAATGGGGTCCTTCGGTTAAAATAAATTCATACAAATATTTTTAATCAAATTTCTCTAAAACATTATAAAAATGGAGGCTTTATTGTAATTGCTGATTAGAGGCATAGGGGGAGATTTATCAGAAGTGTCTGAAGTAAAATTGTTCTGGTTGCCAATGAAAACCAATCAGAGCTCAGCTTTCATTTTATAAACTGCTGTAAGTAAATGGAAGCTGAGCTCTGATTGGTTGCAATGGGCAACTAAAACAGATCTGCTCTCAGACACTTCTGATCTCCCCCATAGAGTCTTCCATCCTGGAAACCATTGCAGAGGAAACTGTAGCGAAGTCCCCTTATTTTCTAGCATGTGACGTCAGCGTTCACTATGAAAACGCTTTGTAAACGTTCGGAGGAGAAACGTCGGACGGCGTGATGACGTCAGCGTTATCAATAGAAAGTGTTGCCCCCGCGTGCTGACGTCAGTGAAACGGTAGCTAGAGCCGAGGGAGGCCGCCTGAGAGTGCGGAGAGTAACGGTAAGCGGGTAACGCACACAGTACAGACCGGAACGGATCCCTCCCGGCGTGTGCAGCTGAGAGGAGGAGACCGCCTCGTGTGTACATGATCCTAGCTCTCTCTAGTGTTGGGCCTATATACAAAGTTGGAAGCGCCATCTGTTTAAAGGAGATCTCCATCAGAAACGGTCCATTAGGTAAACTCCTTAAAGGGGAACTCCACAAAAACTTCCCATTGATGTTCCAGTGTATTGTACTCCTGGTACTGCTTATTTGGGGCTATGGATCTGCTGGGTTACTGATAAGTAACAAGCATCATGGGTGCTTGCTATATGTGGGCCAGGGGTGCAGGTACCGTACTGTATATTACCAATGAATGTATGGGGACCCACTGATTTGGGGCCTAAACCTCCTTAAATCCAGCATGGTCCCTCGCCTTCTTTCAAGAGCTTTCCTGAAGATTGGTTGGAGGACTAAGGCCACGTTCACACAACGTGATTGAATTGTGTTTTCAAACTCATTTGAAGTGCATCGGGAACAACTTTACTCTAAGCGCATATGTGTTTAGCTTTTAGTGATTAGCAGTGTACAAGCTCTAGTGGCTGTGCCTGGTACTGCAGGTCACTCTGCAGTACAGCCGTATACTACGGTTACCATACCTGGCCTAGGTTACGGATCCGGATTTGTGGATACTGAGTCTGTGTGATGGGTATTAAAGGGGTTGTCTGCACACCAGGGACCAATTTCTGATGGGTGGGGGTGCCAGTGGTGGGATCATGAAGATTGGGGGGGGGGGGGGTCTGTTGTACCCCAAATGAATGAATAGCTGCACCTTCCTCTATGGAGCTCTACAACTTCTGCTGCCGCCATATACTGTTAGAGGTGTGACCGTTAGAGGTCTGACCTGCTGCTCCATTCATTTGGGGGTACAGCAGACCCCCCCCCCCCCCCCCCCATTGTAATTTAAACATTCTCAAATTGAGTCCCATCAATCAATATGTTATCTCTATCCTATGTCTAAAGAAGTGATTTTCAACCTTTTTTGAGCCGCGGCACACTTTTTAAAATCCTGGGGCACACCACCAACCAAAATAGCACAAAATGACACAGTCATATTATACATATAGTTAATAATATAGATTCTAAATTTATTTTACTCACTCAGTGTGAAACCTGGGCCTGTTTCGATAAACACAAAAGGGATATCCTGGCAGGAATGGTGGAAAGACACACACGAAGCTCTTCCTCAACAGTTCTCAGTTTCTCCCTGGTTTTAGTATATGGTGCTGATTATTATGTGGCTCATATACTGCAAAATAGAGGGGTACAATGAGAAGAACTATGGCCATGAGGTCAGAGTACAAGTGGCAGCTCATATACTCAGCATATGAGCTGGTACTTGTAGTACTCCAGCCTCATGACTATAGTATTTCTCATTTTACATTTCTCATTGTTATATGCAGTATACTGCGGGAGTACTACATGTAACAGCTCATATGCTGAGTATTCTGCCAACAGTTCATATACTCAGCCAAAAGCTCATATAGTCAGCATTATTGGTGGTCATTACCTTGGCGGTGGGCAAATGCGAGAGTCTCTCCGCTCTCAGGATGATGCGCCGGCCTTGGTGACGTCATTTTGTCCCCCGAGGTTCAAAGCTTGCACATGTGTTATTGTACACGTCTCCTACATTGTAAGAAGCCGTAACTGCACATCGCTGCGCATTGCCGGGAAACAAAACACAGGGGCACCATAGTTTGGGGAACTTTCCCCGCGGCACACTGGTTGAAAATCACTGGTCTAGAGGATAACTTGTAGTGACCAGACAACCCTTTTTAAAATCCCAGAAACCTCCCCTTTAATATTAAAGGGGTTTCCAGGATCATAAAGTCCACCTTGGTGATTTCTTCACATACATTCTATTATTTCTGCTTCTTCTATGTAAAACTTGTCAATATTTTGCGAGGTTGTTGATCAATAATAACTTGCCGCCCCTTCCCCTGACCTCCTTATAAATTTCCGGACTGTAACCTTCCCCGGGATAATAACTGTATGGGATGAATTATTCCTGGCATCTCTATTGTCCCAGCTTGTACTATTCTTCTCTACTTGTGACCCCTGCGGAACCTTCACCTAGAGCGGAATAAGAAATAATACAAAAATATACAAAACTGTGGCGCCTACTACTGTCCGCTGATGGCGCGTCATGGGAACTGTATAAAAGGTGAAATATAAGAAATCGTAGAAGCTGAATTATTAGTCTTGGTACTTTCCTACTTTCTGCTTCTTCTTTAGTATTTGGAATTTTCCGTCAGGTGGGGGTCGGGAAAGTTTGGCATTTACAGGGTAATGAAACTTTCTTTCCTGAAAATATTCCAGAACTTGTAAATGTCAAATTTTCTACGTGGTTTAGAAATAGCAGTGGGAAGAGATGCTGGCTCTGGTGTGGATGTGCAGGCTGAAGCCTCAGCTTCCTTGGGCAAGTGGAAAGACCTGTCCATTTATATCTAGCGCCACCCCCTGCTTATATGTTGTGACTGGTACTGCAGCTTGGCTCCAGTAAGGCGAGTACAGCTGAGCTGCAGTAATGCACCCAGCCTCAGGCCAGGTGTGGCGCTGTAGTTGGAGGAAATCTTTTACTGATGCGCATTGTCATAACAATCATATTGCTTCTTGGCTTTCCCAGACTCCTGAACGGCGTGTTAACTTAATTCTGTAGTTGTACTTCCCTGCTGCTGGACCTCAATCGGCCTAGACCATCAGTACTGGGAAAGTACTGGGAAAGTGTGCAGACTACATCTATGTAGCTTTAATGAAAGCAGAATTGTCATCACCCAGCTTTCCCAGACTCCTAGGCTGCATGTTAACCTATTTCTGTAGTTGTACATCTTCTCTGCTGCTGCACCTCAATCAGATTAGACAATTGGTACTAGTTGTAGTTTAAATTATATTATTGTATTCATCCAGCTTTCCCTGATTCCTGAACATCATGATAACCTATTCATGTAGCTTCTTTCCGGGTGCTCGCTTTAATATAACTTGTAAGATCAGTCATTCCGTACTGGAGAAAACATTCAGAGCTTATCTCGATGGATGAATTTTATTGAATAATTTTTTTTTTACTTTTTCACTTTTTCCACCATGGGAAATGAACAAGCAATCATCTGATTGCTTGTTCATAATAATACCCTGCAATACTTATGTATTGCAGGGCATTATCAGTGTCAGCCTATGCACTTGCATAGGGTGGCACTCTGCCAGTAAGATGACGTCACAGACGCCATCTTACCGGCAGTTCCTGCAGGTAACACTGGGGTCCAGATCGGACCCCAGTGATACCGTAGCAATGATCGGTGTCCCCCGAAAATGATTCGGGGGGGCCGATCGTGGGGGAAAGACACCCCAGATGCATGTTAGATGCCGCGGTCGCTATGACCGCGGCATTAAACGGGTTAATCACCCGCGATCAGAGACAACTCCGATCGCGGGTGTTACACTGATCTTGAGCTGAACCGGCATCGGCTCAGCGTACGATATATCGGACGCTGAGCGCTAAGTCACTGAGCTCAGCGTCCGATATATCGGACGCTGAGCGTTAAGAGGTTAATATTATGTAATCATAACAATGGGGCAGATTTACTTACCCGGTCCATTCGCGATCCAGTGGCGCGTTCTCTGTGGTGGATTCGGGCCCGGCCGGGATTCATTAAGGCAGTTCCTCCGACGTTCACCAGGTGGCGCTGCTGCGCTGAAGAGCATCGGAGTGCACTCAAGTACATCGAGCCGAGTGAAGGAAAGTGCAAGCTCCGCGACACGTTTTTTGTTTTAAATGCGGCGGTTTTTCCGAATCTGTGCGTGCATGCCGGCGCTGATGCGCCACAATCTGATCCGATGCGCCACAATCTGATCGCGTGCGCCAAAATCCTGGGGCAATTCAGGGGAAATCGCCGCAAATCGGAAATATTCGGGTAACACGTCCGGAAAACGCAAATCGGGCCCTTAGTAAATGACCCCCATTGTGTCCATCTAGAATAATGGTCCAATTTAGTATATTTTTGTTGAATTTAAATGGAACCTGTCAAATTAACTAACTCACACTAACTAAACCTATCTTACAAAAATGCTATTATAGTGCTGTACAACTATCCCTATATTGTTCCTCCCCATGCCTGTATAGTCTTTCATTCCTGAGGGTGGGCTGAATTAGCTGAGCTGAGTTAGCTCCGCCCCTAGTCAATCAGAAGGTGGAGCTAGAAGAACATGATTATGTGTAGATGGCAAGTCAACTTTACAAACGCAGGGTGGAACTTACACAATATAGGGATTGTTGTATTGCCGTGTAACAGCAGTTTTCGAATATGCATTTATTTTATAGTGTGGGTTGGTTCATCTGACCGGTTCTCTGTCAAGGAAATCTGTCATCAAAATCAACATCATAAACCAGGAGCACTTACTCCATAGGCACTGTGACTGTGGTAATCTTTTTATATTTGGCTTCCTTCTAAAATAAACTTTTACAATTATGCTAATGAGCCAGAACGGCTTAAAGAGGACCTGTCACCCATAATTTCAGCACTAGGAGCTGCTTACTAAAGTAAGCAGCTCCTAGTGCTTAAACAAACGCCGCAGTGTTAGAAGGATAGCGTTTTCGGAAACCTATGGTAACGCTATGTAACACTGCGGTGGAGCACAATGTAATCATAGTACCGCTCGCCAAGTGGTCCAATGTATTCACGAGGGGGTGGGGTTGGAGCGGGATTAGGGGCGGTGACTGCCATATGACTTGTGGCAGTCACCGGCGGCCTATGGAGCGAGCGGGGCGGTCCGAGGAAGAGGCAGCGCCTCGGACCACTCCATCATGAATAAGTTGGACCGCTTTGCGGGAGGTCCGACCTTTACATTGTACTCTGCCGCAGTGTTAGATAGCGTTATCGGAGGTTTACGGTAATGCTATCCTTCTAACGCTGCGGCGTTTGTTTAAGCAAGTAAGCAGCTCCTAGTGCCCAATTATGGGTGACAGGTCCTCTTTAAGGGGGTTCTGTACTGGATTTTTTACTTTTTTTTTTTCGTGTTCACCGTATAGACTAATAATCCTGTTATCTTTATTCTATGGGTCGATACGATTACGGGGATACCAGACATGAATATTTTTTCTTAAGTTTTACTAAATTTGTCAAATAAAACCCTAATGTGGGGAAAATCTATCATTTTTGCATCGCCGTCTTGCAAGTGGCATAACATTGTTACTTTTTTTGCTAAGGTGCTGTTTGATGGCTTGTATTTTGCGGGACATGTTGTACTTTGCAGCAGTATCATTCTGGAGTACATATGTTTTTTGATCACTTTTTATAGCATTTTTTGTGGGATTGAATAGGTAAAAATCATAATTTTTGGAGGGTTTATAACAGTTTTTTTTAACGGTGTTCATTGTGCAGATTCAATAATTATTGACTGTTATTCTACGGGTTGTTACGGACATGGTGATACTATATATGTGGGGTTTGTGTTATGATTTAGACTTTTTTTTGTCATCAATTCTGTACTGGATTTTTTACTTTTTTTTTTTTTTTTGTGTTCACCGTATAGCCTAATAATCCTGTTATCTTTATTCTATGGGTCGATACGATTATGGAGACATGAATATTTTTTCTTACGTTTTACTAAATTTGTCAAATAAAAAAAATCTATCATTTATGTATTGCCGTCTTCCAAGTGGCACAACATTGTTACTTTTTTGGCTACGGAGCTGGTTGATGGCTTGTTTTTTGCGGGACACGTTGTACTTTGCACCAGTATCATTCTAGAGTACATATGTTTTTTTGATCACTTTTTATAGCATTTTTCGTGGGATTGAATAGGTAAAAATCATAATTTTTGGAGGGTTTATAAGTATTTTTACGGTGTTTATCATATGGGTTCAATAATTATTTACTGTTATTCTACGGGTTATTACGGACGCGTGATACTATATATGTGGGGTTTGTGTTATGATTTAGACTTTTTTTTTAGTTATATGTCTCCTTATATGTTTTGGGGCTTTTGGGCATTTTTAGTGATTTATTACTTTATTTTCTTATTGAATAACTTTTTTTTTTTACTTTTTCACTTTTTTTTTACCATGGAACATGAACAAGCAATCATCATGTATTGCAGAGTATTAGCAGTGTCAGCCTATACACATGCATAGACTGGCACTCTGCCAGTAAGATGACTTCACAGACGCCATCTTTCAGGCACTGCCTTCAGGTATCTCTGGGGTCCAGATCAGACCCCAAGTGATGCCATAGCAATGATCGGCGCCCCCGAAAATGGTTTGGGGGGGGGCGATCGTGGGGGTAAAGACCCCCGGAAGGCATGTTAAATGCCGTGGTCGCGCTGACCGGGGCATTTAACGGGTTAAGCACCCGCGATCGGAGACAACTTCGATCGTGGGTGTTATAACTGATAGTGTTTCCCGATGCCGGTTCGACTCAGATCGTCTATCAGACGCTGAGCATTAAGCGGTTAATTGATGTCCTGTTGATTTGCCACTTGGTCTGCATATACCATATGGTTAACGCTTTATATAGAATATAGATTGTACATAGTGTCCTATCTGAAGGCAGCATGTTATAGAGCAGGAGGAGATGAGCAGATTGTACATTGTGTCCTATCTGCAGGCAGCATGTTATAGAGCAGGAGGAGATGAGCACCCCAGGCCCCCTTTGTGCTGTAGCTTCACAGGCGTTACACCGAGCTGAAGCCTCTTCCCCTGTCACGTGTGAGATTACAGAGATATAGAAAGATATAGGGAACTGCCAGAGAGCAGAGGAGGACATGGTGTGACATTGGTTGTAAACAGCCTAGAGCTGCAGTAGCGGGGCTCTGCTTACACCACCAGAGAGTCCTTTTGATCTTTAGCAATTCGAAACAGTGATTTTAGAAGGAATGAGACCATGGTACAATACACTAATGAAGATTACCACAGTCACACGGTGCTGGTCTATGAATACATGTCCCTGGTTTATCGTGCTGGATTTTGATAATGGATTTCCTTAAACCTAAATATATATCTATACTACAACACAGCATACTATATATAATTATAATATATATATATATATATATATATACATATAATGTATAAAAAAGTCGATATTTCTGCTAGATTTTTATGTGTTTAATGTTTATTATGGTCTGTACAGCTGTGTATTTATATGTTTTTGGTGTAATGAGTATTTTTATATGTATTCTATTACATGTATATTCTTATCCTGCAATAATTTTGGACACGAGTTGTGTGCCAGCGTAATATTTAACCAGAGGCATCGCAGATTGGCACCCATAGTGATTACAGAGCCGCAGGGACTCTGGGTTGCCATGTCTAGGGTGCCAAGGGAGACGCAATCCGGCGATGCAGAATGATTATGGTCTATGTTATCAAATGAGACTGGTTGGAGAGAGCAGAGTTCTCAGATAACATACCAGTTATTTTTGCCAATCCAGCAGAAAATATACTTACTAAGACTAAACAAATGAAGACTTATCAAATGCAGTTTCAACTGAAAGATGTCAGAGGGGAGAGAATCCTGTCAGTATGAGTTAGAAAAGCGGAATATTTAACATGAATTATCAATGAAGTGGGGGTTTTAGTAACATTTGGGGGAACTTTAGATTATTTTTCTACTTAACCGTATGTTATCTGAAACTGACATCATGTGCAGTCATCTCAAAATTGCCATAATAGGTCTGATATATGTGTGTGTGTGATCTCCAGACCCACAGGGGTTTCTAACTGACCATCCTACCTACACCCAATTCTATAAAAAATCTACCCTTTCTAGTTTTCCTTCGACTATGTTAATTCTAGGTTCAACATGTAAAGAAATCACCTCTAAAGTCATATGCAAAATTAGCTGACAATGAGTGCCGTTTTTCTACAGAAGAAGAGTCACTTGAGAGAATGTAGGAGGAGCACTTTCTTACTCCCTAAGGACCAGGCCCTTTTCGTTTTGATTTCCATTTTGTACTCCCCACCTTCAAAAATCATAACTGTTTATTTTTCCATGTAAAGAGCTGTATGAAGGCGTGTTTTCTATAGTGATGGTATTTAATATTCCAAGCAGTGTACTGAGAAATGGGAAAAAAATCTCCAAATGCAGTGAAATTGGTGAAAAACACTTTTGCACATTTTCTGTGGCTGGATTTACGACTTTCACTGTGCGCCCAAAAATGACAGGTTACTTTATTCTGTTGTCGGTGCGATCACGGGATACCAATTATACAGGTTTTATACTGTTTATACATTTCCAAAAAATAAAACCTCCGTGTACAAAAAAATTCTCATTTTGCCAGTCTTCTGGAGCTAATAACCTTTTATACTTCAGGCGTGTACGGAGCTGTGGGTGGGTTATTGTTTGCAATGAGATAGATCTATGTTTTCAATGCTCCATTTTCAGGACTGTCCAGCCTATTGTCACTTTAATAATTTATTTTTAGATCTTGTGAAAATGCCATTTTCGAATTTCGTGGCGCAATTTTCCATTCGGGGTTATTAAATGGCGGAAATAACCGGATAACAGTGTTAATATATTTTGATTGGACATTTCGGGATGTGGTGATACCTAAAATGTTTGAATTTTACTGCTTATTTATATTTATCAGTTGTTGGAAAAGGGGGTAGATCGAATATTTAGGTTTGTTGTTTTTATGCATTATTTTTATTTATTATTTTTTTCAATTTTTTAGACCCGCTAGGGTACTTTAACCCTAGGTTGTCTGATCGATTCTGCCATCATACTGCCATAACTACGTTGAAGCAGTATTGGGGATTTTACTGCTCATGTATTACACATTGTATTAAAATATCACCTCGATGTCTTTGTGTGACCCAAGGCTTCATAGGAACAGATAGCACTCATCGATGATTCCAACAATCAAGCCACATACCGTCGCACATGCGCCGCCTGGTTCTTAATGCCGCTCGTTGTCGATCGAGGGGTTAAAAAACTAAAGATCTGATTTTTCTTTTACTACGCATATTAATGGTTCTGGTAGCTCACAGAACCACAATCATAAAGAAAGTTTCTCCTTGTTAGGCCAGGTGCTATAAGGCCCATGTATAGGGTCTTTTTTTGAATGCTCCTCATCCAGCTCTAAAAGTGACACAATCTCAGGCATCCTCTTATTTATTTAATTGATTATGAAGTGCATTTTTATAGGTAAACCAAAAAAGGGGAATACTAGAAAGAATCGTTATACCCTACAGAGGGGGATGATAGTTTGGTGGGGTAAAATCTGTTACCTTAAAATACCCATAGAAGTGAAGAGCTGTGACAACAATATTATTTTTATATTTTACTTGCAGGGAAGTCTTTTCTGTAACCTAAAATGGATTCTTCTATTGATTTCAGGAGGGCCAGTGATAGAACAGCGCACAGTGAGAGCTCCACACCCACCGAGGAAGAATCAATGCGGTACTTGTTATCTATGAGTCAACAATAGTCAGTGCAGTTGTATTTGTGAACTGTTTTGAGAAATATAATCCAGGGGAGGGGACTTCCATCTTGGTTAGTCGAGTTCTGCCCCGATTTCATTAGGCTCACCACAGAAACCCTTGTCGCCCCCTCAATGAGGGCATCATGTTCTGTCATTGGGATTGTCCCGTCTTATTTGGGACATCCATTGGTCATCAGCTCTGAGGCTTTTTCTTACTTTGAAGGTTTGTTCCAGCTTTTGTAGTCTTGGAGATGTCCCCCTTTCCGGAAGCCTCCTGGACGTTTCATGACGTTTTGGATGTGTTTTCGACATGTTGTTGTTAGCGCATCAGGTTGAGTTGGGAAAACTGGCAAGCGATTGATTGGCTACTGGGAAAGCACCAATCAACCAAACTCAGCTCACTTAGCAACCACAGCCATGCCCACAATTAGCATGGCTGGGATTGGCTGGTGTAACATGTGACCAGCTGTATAAAGGCAGGTCATATGTCCCGGTGCTGCCATAACAGACAGGAGACAGAAGAGGTTGTTGATCTTGATAGGGTCAGTCAGACAGGTAAGGATTTAGCACATAAATGGATGATTGCCCTTTCAGGCAGTTTTGTAGGACAGAGGAGGCCGACTGGATTGAGAGGAAATATGGTTTTATTGCTCTTGTGTTGGTATCTGAAGAACTGTGGGTTGATTACCAAGCTGCCTAAGAGTAGAATGTGCTTAGGTTGCCCATGGCAACCAATTACACAGCTCCCCTTTAAATATTCATGATGCAGCACTGGTAAAGAAAGCTGGCTGTGTCAGTCTCAGAGGTTGTGGGATCCTCTGAAACACTGCGGAGATGACACAAGCCACTACCTGGGACCGGAGTCTAGTGACACCCGGTTATTACCAAGCCCGCCGCAAAGCGGATTGGTCTTGCTGCAGCGTGGTATCACCAGTCGTTCCACAGGCGTGTCCCGGGGGTGGCGGCCAGGACGAGGTACCAGGAACGGCAGGCAATCTCGTAGTAGGGAGAGGCAGGAGTCAGGACGGGCAGCACAGGATAGGCGTCGGAGACGTAGCAACAGATCAAGGCAGGCGCCAAGCAGAGAAGTTAGAAACGGAACCGGGGCACACGGGAATTCTCAAAACAGCACAGAAATCAATACAGCGTTTCTCTAGGCTCAAGGCACAAATATCCGGCAAGAGGAAGGATGAGGCCGGATAAAAGGTGGAGGTGCTTCAGCCCGCGCACAAATCAGCGGTGCGGCTGGCCCTTAAAATTTCCTGAAGCTGGGCGAGCGCTCCCTAGGTAACGGAACTAATGTTCGGTAGACTTTAGTGCACCTATTTCCAAAAGTCACCCAAAAAAGGGCAATAAATGCAGTGGCAAAAAAAAGTCTAAAAAAATGAAAAAAAAAACAGAAAATAAGAGAAGTTTGACTGTAATAGTGCGGGCTACAGTGTGACTACTATTATGCAGTTGTCCAGCACTCTGATGATGAATTTTACGAGGCACCCATGGAAGTAATGGCCAATGAAACTCATCTTCGTATCCCTTCCATACCCTTAGTATTATTCTTATTTTTATTAATTGTAATATTTTCCTAGTCATTTTGGCCACTGTTATTATCCCGATTTCATTCCTCTACCCTACTAACTTTGTTGGTACAGCCCGTTTTGTGCCGTTTTAAAAATTCCGGCATCATGTGACTATGGAGCTTTGTGTTTGGGGCTGCCAAGTTCAGGGTCAGTGTGGGTAGTGTCACCATTTCTGGAGTCAACCGTGTGAACCTAATTTTGAGTAACTTCACTAACCATTTACTGTTTCAAAATCTCACACTATCTTCTTGCGAAACCCGTTTTGAACACAATAGTAATTTGTTGTCCCTTCCAGACTCTGATTGGTTATCTATAAAACTGATTTCTGATGTGGCAAAGTTCATTCATGGGACTCTCACAAATGGAACACAAAGCAAAGTAAGTAACCTAACATTGTACAACAATTTACATTATATGAGCTGCGAGAATATGCAAATACCATTTACGAGGAAGGGGGAAAGAAACCAGTTGCCTGCTAGCTATTTGGAAGGCAGACCTACTTACCATAGCATGACTTTCAAGAATCAGTAACCCCTTAACGACTTGCTCGTTTAGTTTTTTTCACTCCATGTGTCTTCACACCCACCTTCAAAAGCCTAAACTTTTGGATTTTTCACATAAAGGCTCGTATGGCTATGTTCTGGCGTAACAATGGCACTCGATAGATTCAGTAGGTATGTAATGTAGTCCATGGCGCGTACTGGGTAAAGCGGACAAAAAAATTCCAAGCAGTGAAAATGGTGAAGAAAACACATTTGGGGCGACGTTTTTTGTGGGCTGGGAGTTTACAGCTTTCACTGTGATGCCCCAAATGCTTTGGGTTTGCACGATCACACAGGGATTACCCATTTGTGACAGTTTTTAGTAATGGTTTGCATACATTTTAAAAAAATTAAAACCTCCTGGACAAAATTTTTTTTGTGGATGGTTGTCCTCGGCGCTAAGTAACTTTTTCAACAACTTTGGGGACGAAGCTGGGGGGGGCAGTGGTGTTGCGACCTTGTGGTGGCGGTTTGACATGTGATCATTGTAGGACTGTGCGTACCTTTGTGACACGGTTTTATATGTTTTTTAATTGGGTGGACCAAAGGGCAAAAAAAATTTCATTTTGCGGGGGACGCTGAACTGTTCCGGACGGGGTAAACGCAGAGTGAATAAACCGGTATAAGATTTGAGAGACGGACGATTGGTCGGACGCGGATAGACCTAAGGTTTTATTTTTATGGTTTTAATATTAATATGCAAAGTGCTGACTAGGGAAAGGGGGGGTGAAGGTGAGGTGGGGGATAGAATTAGGTGTTGATAAATTTTTAACTTTTGGGACTTTGGGGACTAAGGGAACTTTTAGGTGCAGACTCCTGAGCGGGACTAACACACTGAGGTTGTGATGCGGGATGGCGACCTAGGACTGCCTGACGCATAATGGCAGAAATGGTGATGGACTCCATCTTCATTGACAAGGGTGCGATAGCACATGTGAAGGGAAGAGGTTAAAAACGAGACGTTCGGCGGCCAGGGTGAGCCCGATTTGTCGACTCGCATGGGCAACAGACACCGCGCCCCGTGACGTCATGCGGGGAGCGAAGATCGCGCCCAAGAGGCGGCGCGCCAGCGGCGCCAACTTTTTTGAAGCCTCCGCGCAGCATGCCGAGGATGATCGCAGGTGAACAGCACCCGCGGATCGTGCTAGCACCGATGCGCGGGTTGTACCGGTTAGACTTGCCTGCAATATGCGCAAAGACTTACCGGCTATGGAGAGGCACTTCGGGTCCCGACGAGCCGCTCTCCATGCAACCGGGGACCCGGCGCGCGCCGTACTAGCGGACGCGCGTCAGAGGAAGGGTTAAGAAGATGTGAGATTAAAACCAAACCAGTATATCTATTCCAGGGATGGGAACAGACTTTTCAACTCTAGACAGCACTGGTTTCAAAATGGGTTACATATCGTCGTACAATGGAGGGCGACTGATTTAGACTCTAGACCTAGGGCGTTGCTAGGTCAAAGATCTCGGTTTGCTTTTGGCCATGCCCGGAATGTCCCGTGTCCGATCGCCTTCCTCAGCCACTGTAGTGGAGAACAGAGCCGTCGCTCCGTTCTCAATCTACAGGTGAGCAGGGACGCGATCTCACAGCATCTCCTGCTTTCAAGCAGCTCACATACAGCTGCCGGGAGCAGGAGGAACGCCGAGTGTGGATGCGTCATGCGACCTAGTGGCTGCGATGAAGAAGAAGACAGAGGAAGAGCGATAGAGTAAACTAGTGGTGGAGTATGTTGTTTTTGTTTATCATGATACGGTGGAGGTGAGGTCAATTTGAGGAGGACTGTGGTGACCATACAGGGCTAAGAGGACCTGGGAAGGGGGGGGCTGTGGGGGGGACATTACTTGCAGCCGGAGAAATTACTGGAGCTTATGAGGACTGGGGGCTGCAGATGTAATTACATGATTTTTTTTGGGGGGGGGGGGGAGCTGTGGGGTACATACGTAAGGCGGGGACACTTAACAGCGGGCTATGAGACTGGAGGACATACTTATGGCGTGGGACTTTTCTTAGAGGGGGCTGAGGGGAACATTACAAGGGCTGCAGGGGACACTTACACGTAAGTCTGCAGAGACTTTCAGGTGGACTGCGGGCAACTTACCAGGGGGCGTGGGGGTTATTATAGGGGGGCTTTAGGGGTTTCAGGGATACAGGGGCCTATTAGGCATAGAAGCTGAGGGCCGCATTTGGGATGTGGGCTTTATTATGTCTGAGGGGAAACTGTTAGTTTGGGCTGTGGAGGACCTGGGGTTTGTGCGGGGACCTTACATGGGGCTGAGGGGGACATTACGGTGGCATAGTCAGTTGCGGCATGGGAGGACACTTTTGTGCACCATGCCGCTCGCTGGGAAACAATCTTTCCGTGAGTAAGCAAGGCCTGGCTGCAACGGGATTCCTATAGGACAGGGAAGAGTGAGGCACTAGTCCCCCTCACATCGCTCAGGCCCGAAAGTCATACAGTGTGTGATGTAAAGGAGAGACAAGTGTAGTGTGGAAGGGTAAGCCAGGATACACGGTTGGGGACCAAGAGTGTAGGACAATAAGAACATAAGATGTCTGTGTGGGGTGAACTTACCCGGGAGGACACACCTGGTGAGGAGAGGCATGTGATCGCCGGGATGCCTACTCCAATGAGAAGTATGAGAGAAAACTTCCAGAGGACACGTCACCTTGTGGAGATGAAAATAGGTAGAGATTCTTCTGGTGTTTCGGTAGCTGTATCTGTTCGTAAGTACAGTTGTTTTCAGCACAACCACATGTGGAGAGGAGGATTATGTACATGAGTGAATACAACTGAAAATTTCGGTACATAGCATGGGGCGTCCGTGCCCCAGGATCTATGCTGCGACCCGAAGCAACACCCCTGCCTAGGACAGCCACGGGTGTTGTAATGGTTGCACCTCTTGCAGTACAGTGAGGGGAACGATTAGTCTCTAGGCACAGCAGTGTTTCAAATGTGGTTTGCATCGTCTGCAGTAAGAAAGGGGGGGGGGAGTAGGATATTGATTAGCTGAGAGAGCTCATTAGTACTTGAATAACACCAAAAAAGGAGTTATAGATTATTGCGGCTCATCATTCCCATTCCACAACATATGTACAAAAGTTTGCCAAGATTTAGACTGATGACCTGACCTTTCGACTAGTCTCCCATCTATGGGGCAATTGTACTTATCTGACGCACATAGAAAGTGTGGGGAACTCCATTTTTTTTGGCGATTAATGGTACAGATATTTGATACTAGTTAAGGCCCGAAAAAAAGTCTTAAGACATCCCAACTGTCCATCTTTTTGGCCACAAGTAGGCACATGGCCTATATTTTCCAATTCACCAACCACATTTATGTGGAGTGTTGTTGACATTTTCGAGCAGCGCAAAGTGGGTGCACAAACAACCAGGAACAAAAAATGGTCTGTAAATCAATTAAAAAAAAAGGTGCACAGTCCATGTAAAATTTGGCGCACCCCTCTTTGGTGGGCAGTTTTGGCACTGTACTGATTAGTTCTGTCTGTGCGTCAATAACTTACAGCCATGCGCTACTTCAATATGCTTTCCATAGTCTGATCTCAGATGCCGACTGTCAATTTTTTTTTTTGTTAAAGGGGTGGCCGTACCTAATTAGGAGATTTTAGGACAACTTAGGAAAGACATTTAGGAAATATTTTCGGCTAAACTCAGTCTTCAGCCTTCATTTTTTGTCAGGAAGTATTCCAAGAGAGGTAAATAATGATGGATAATATACAGCAGGGTAGGATGTGTTTAAAGGGTAATTGCGCCCATAAGAAAGTTCTCAGGTTTCATTCCCTAGTTGATGTTTGCACAATAAGAGTGATTTTAACCACTTAGCCTTGTACCATTTACTCATTGTATTGTATTGTGAGCTCCATTTATCCCTCAGTGATGGTCCAGTTAAAATTCCAACTCGGCTCGCCTAAACGGACACCTTCATGAGTTCCTCTAGGGCTGTGAAATGTGTTGTGTGCTGACACATGCCTTATATTGGAAGAGTCAGGTTTATCTATACCTTTATTTTTTGAACATTTTACTAGTGTAGATACATGCAAAAAGAGAGATGATGAGATCCATAGATGGATATAAAACACAATAACACTCTCTGCTAACTCACCTAATAATAAAACCCACGCAGCTGATGCTCTAGCCTTATGGCCTGCCAGCTTGTAGAGTGAAAGGCTGCATTCACACAAAGAGGGCGGGCATATAGTGACCACTTCACAGAATGGTACAGGGCCGCACCCCGGCACCGTTGACCGCTGTGTTCCTATAGAAAGATAGGGCATTCTGTTCTTCATGGAATGCGGGCGATGTTGCGCCGGTATATTTCTATGGTGAGGGCGGAGCTCGGCGCAGCCCTGACTCTCTATGCACACCGATTGTGTGTCCCGCCCGTAACGTAACGGAGGCGGTAACTCTGTGATATGACCGAAGTCGTGCCACACTGTTCGATTGTGTTCCGTTGGACTTGTAATGCAAGGGGGGGGGGCAGAGGCAGAGAACATGAGATGTCGAAGGAGAGAGCTATTCATGAGAAGAAACCGGAACATGTCAGAAGATTTGCGGTCATATCCAGGAAAAAACAAAATTGGTACACCAGATGGTGGCTGATAGAGAACAGGTTGATTTATATCTGGTGAAAATCTGTATTTTTGTCAAATAACAGTATTAGAGAATGTTTATTGTTTCTGGGGTATATGTAAGGGATACCTTTAATTAGAAAAACTACTAATGACAAACGTACAAAAAATATAAGTTATGGATTACCATATTAACATATGAACCAGTCCTATACTTCGCTTTTCTTCTCAGGGAGTCGCATATAGCACCCAGCACTGATTTCTTGAAGGCGTGATGACTGGACCTTGAATCATGTATGGGGGTATGAACAGTGGAAGAAAGATCACGACACGATGTCCCACGTAGAGATTTCCTCTTCAACAATAAAATCATTAAAGAGTCCCCCCATATTTCATAGAGAACTGAAGGTCTTGATGAGTAAGATCGTTTTTTGTCCAAACCTGTCAGCTGATTTATCTGTGCCTGCAGTATGCACAGTAGGCAAAGAGAAATGGCTCTGTGGACTAAAAAACTACATTTCATGAGGAGAGGATCGAAGTAAACAACAGAATAAATCAAGAAAGTTGCTCCTAAGTAGCAACAGTAACAGTCCTGATAACCCCCCCCGCCCACCCACAGTGATCGCAGTGAGAATCTTGCTTACCCGCCAAACACCAGTGATTGACAGTGAGAGGTCTGATTACCCCTCCCACACCAAGGATTGTCATGGATAGCCCTGATTACAGCTGCATCACCACACCTGATCGACAGTGTGAGGTCACTGATTACCCCGCCCACACACAGTGATTGATAGTGTAGCAGACTGAATTAAACCCACGCCACACACAGGATTGTCCGTGAAGTCCTGATATACCCTCCCACACACTGTGATCGAAGGGAGGAATCTGATGTTTACCCTGTCCACACACAGTGATGACAGTGAGAGTCCTGATTACCCATGCCACTAACACAGTGTTGACGTGAGAGTCCTGATACCTACCCCCGCCACACCATGATTGCAGTAGAGTCCTGATTAACCCGTGTTTCCCCACAACGTGATTGTCAGTGGAGTCCCTGTTACCCCCTCTCACACACAGTGACGACAGTTGAGAACTTGAGGTACCCCTGCCCACACAGATTGACAGTGAAAGCGCCATGATACCCTCCCACACACCGTGATTGTCAGTGAGAGCCTGATTACCCCTTCACACAGCAGTGATCGACAGTGAGGAATCTTGATTACCCGCTCCCACCACACATTGATTGACAGTGAGGTCCAGATGTACCTCCCACACACCAGTGAGTGAAAGGTTGAGTCCTGATTACCCACTAGACCACAGTGAGAGGAGGTTGAAAATCTCTCTCACAATTACCGTGATTGACAATAAGTTTCCTTATTAACCTAATAACATATATTGACAGGAGATTCCTCATTATCCGAACCCACACACATGATCGTCAGTGGAGTCCTGTCTAGCCCGCCCATTGCACAAAGATGCTAGCTGAATTATTTGTCAATTCAACCCGCCCACATAGTGAGCTGGCAGTGAAAAATCGTAACATTACCCCGGACCAGACAGATGAGTGTTGGATGTGGCGTTATTAGAACTCTCAATCAGAACGTGTCAATCGAAAGGCAACTCACTGCATTGACACAAAGTACACAGTTAACAGGATTAGGTAGAAAAATGGGAATTATATAGAGAGAGAATACTGTATTAACTGACTGTTAACCCAACTTCAGGACTGCTTTTTATGAGCACTTAATGCCCCTAGCCATCCAACAAGGGTGCAAAAAAACTTTTTGCCAAAATGGTTCCATGTTGTTACTGTAAAGCATTAGGCTAGTCCTAGTAAGTCTCACTTTTAGGGAAATAGTTTCCTGTATTGTTCTTGTTAGGTGGTGTTTCTAGGCAAATAGACAGGGCCGCATCGCCATGAGGCGAGATGAAATCTCGCTCACGCGCCGTATGCCCCGAGCCCTAGTAGAGGCGGAGCGAAATTTGGGGGCCATAGTGGGGCATTCGGGTGGCGATTGTCCTTCCGAAAACCGCCTACAAGAAAAATCATGCTTTGTTGGCGGGGGGCGGCATTTTCATTGTCACCTCAGGCACAACTACCCTAGAACAGCCCTGGCAAGACCAAAGGTCCACCAGAAATTACATGTCATTGCTGGGACGTACAGTATAGATTCAACGTTGGTACCATACTGTATGTTTTAGCAAAAGTAAAGAAGAATAGAAAGTGGAAATGAAATATGTGCAACCACATATAGAGGATGATGGCTCCCGCAGGGTGTGCACAACTCCTGATGTTATGTAATGAGGAGATAGGGGTGAAGTGTCCCTGACACCTTATGATCTCACTCAGGATGATGAACGGAATACGCATTTTCCTCCCAGCCAGGTCGAGAGTGTTAGCAGTCTGATAGTTGTCCCATGTGACGACTTGGTGTTATTTGCGTGAATTGAAATGGCGATGTTCTAAATTTTATGCACGCCCCAATCCAGAAGAGGGCGATAATAGATCGATTTGGGTGGGGGGTAATCCTGGGGACCTCTACAGGAGATGGATGGAAAGCGAGTGGAAGATAGCTGAGTAGAGATAGCGAATATACTCGTCGAGCTGAGGCTCGCTGCGAGCATTAGCGTACTCGAAACTGCTTCGTTGCTTGGACGAAGTACTCCATCGCCCCACCGATCGAGAAAAGGGCAGCTCCCCCGCCGTTTTGCTTTTGTGGCCAGATGCATGAGCCAATCAAGACACCGGAGACTCTGCACTCCACACCATGCATGCGGTACCCTACACGTCGATATATCAGTGGTTGGCTGAGCTCATATCAGGTGAACCCTGGGATAGACTACCTGCCCCGCGCTCGGAATCATCTGGTGTCTGGATGCCGCTAGGGGAGAGACTTGCTGGTGCAGGGAAGCAGTTAGCTGTTCTATTAGAATAGTGTTAGGCAGAGTGGATTCGCCAAGAACCCAAACAGCCTTCTAGGGCTACAATAACGTTATATTTTTTTTTTTGTTGCTTGTGGGCTGGGCTGTCGGGCACTCAGTAGTGCAGCTAAGTCCCATATTGTGAGGAATCTGCAGGGGGCTTGCTACCGTTTGTGTTTAGCTTCTTAGTGACACACAGTATCCACCTCAAACACCAAAGGGGAAAATTGTGATTAGAGGGATTGATTTCAATTGGCACAGTCTGGCGTCTTTCTTTTATTTTTTTACAGTTATTTTGTCATTAAAACTCCCGTGCATCATCCGTGTGCTTTCATACGTTGCTAGAAAAATAGCAAAGGAGACATCCAAGCTCTTACTTACGCCTACATAGCGTGATTGAATATATGGTTATTTCTGGTTGTCTGATGGGCTGTCCGGCCTCAGGCATTACTAGCCATGATGGGAATGATTGGGTGAGAACTGCGACGCTGCTGGTTCAGCGCTTAGACGCACATATCATCGCAAAACGCAAGGGAAAATTTTGGGGTTGGATTTCACTTAGGCCACAGTCGGTCTGCCAGTGTTCCTTTGTCTTTTACGTATTGTGTCATAGCTCAGCGATCATCTCATTCAGTGGCTTCTACTTGGTTAGGAGAAAATGCCATAGGAGAATCCAAACGGCTTACTTACGCCTACATGTGAATTTTAGATAATTGGATCGGTGGATCTGCTGGTGGGCTGTCCTTGCTGAGGCTTCATATACGCGCCAATTGTGAGGAATGGTGAAGTGAGACGTGCGACCGCTGATGTGTTTGCGCTGCTTGTGACGCCACAATCACCATCGCAATAGACGGAAGTGGGAAACATATGAGGGGTGGATATTCTAATTGGGCCGTCTGCGACCCCGTGTCCTTTTTATTAAGTTACTTTTTTCATAACTCAGCGTCTTCTCATCAGGTGATGCTTTCATTACTTGATAGAAAATCGCAAAAGGATGGAATCAACGGCATTACTTACGGCCTATTACAAATGTGCCTAAGCTATTTATTTTGTTGACTCATTGCTGGTGGGATGTACGTGCCTTGCAGTGCATATATAGCCAATGGTGAGGGAATTTGGAGTGAGTGAGACTGCGATCCGACTGGTTTAGCGCTAGTAAGTGACGCGAATATCCATCGCAGAAGAACCGAGAGTGGGACAAAGTTTATACGGGGTTGGATTTCAATTAGGCACAGTCTGCCCATTCATTTTTTATTTACGTGTATTTTTTCATAACTCAGCCGTTCATCTCATCAGTGTGCTTTCATTTGGCTTAGAAATAGCATAGGCATAGGATAGCATTGTGGGTTTTTTTTTGATAAAATAAAAAACACAAAAAAAAAAAACCTAAAAAAAAAACAAAAAAAAAAACAAAAAAAAGTAAAAAAAAAATTAAAGTTATATTAAATTTCATTTTCAAAATGTTTAACCCGAAGCTAGGGTAGGACGAGGAGGGCTCGGGGACGTGGGCGTCCATCTACTGCAGGGGTCAGAGGCCGTGTTCCTGGCGTTGGGTGAGACACCACTGAGATGGAATCGCGCAGAACAGGCGGGAACGCCGCAGCGAGACACTACTCTAGGTTCATCATGTCTGAAGTTATGCGGAACTCGTGGTTTAGAGCACGTTGGAGGCCGGAACAGTGCGAACAGGTGACGAGTGATAATTCGTCGTGAGTTGCGACAAGCTTCGAGCAATTTGTCCGATCCAGAGTCAGTCATCTACGAAGTCCACCCATGTCAGGACTGAAATCGGCACTCCTCCAGCTCCTGAACCTCAGTTCCTCCCCCCCAGCTGCCCCCTCGCAAAAATTTGGCATTTGAACAGGAATCCTCTGAGGAACTGTTTTTCTGAGGAACCCTTCACCACGTCACACACCCCACTTGTCGGTTGCTGATGAGCCAATTTTCAATGCCCAGGTGTTCCACAGTTCGCAGTCTGGCTGGGTGATGATGACCTTTTTGACGTATAGTGGAAGGTGTGTAAAGAGGTGTCGACGATGAGGAGACAACGGTTGCAGGACAGTGGTGAGATGGAAGTTGGGGGTCTAGGGCAGGTAATGTCCGAAGGGGGGAGCGACTGAGGTATGGAGGAGAATGAGATGGTGACAGATCAAACTGGGTTGATAGGAAGGGACCGGATTGCAGTGAAACAGGTGAGCGAACACAGTGCTTCTGAGACAGGGGATGAGTCCTATAGCTGAACAGGTTGGAAGACGGACCCTTGGCAGTGGTGGGGCCAGACGGCGAGGCAGGGCCAGAGCGGGCTCAGACGCCAAAGTGTGTGTATCACGTAATGTGAAGCTCCCGTAGGCGAGGCGGGCGCCCCCGCGGCCGAAGGCTTCGATTTTCAGAAAGTCTGGGGTTTCTTCACATGGACAAGCCCGGGAATGACCGTACGGAGCTGCGGTGTGCCACACCTTTGTGCCACCAACCACGGCATCGCACGGGAGGGTTAACACCTACTAGCTAACTTACCACAGTATGCGCAGGCACATAGAATGCAACACACTTTACCCGCATCAGTGGCACAAGCCCGTTCACCTCCGGCCGTGCACACCACTGCTGACCATTCCCCTTGTGTCAAGCTGACTAGATCAGCCCACTGCGCAGGACCTGCCAACAAAAACCCCCATAGTACGCCTTCCACGATTCCTCCCAGCATCCAACAGACGTTCAGCTTTTCTATATACCCCAAGACGCCGGAGAGGAAAAGAAAAATTAGTGCACACCCCACCACCCGCACGCCCAAGGTACTATATATGTCCACAGTACTCCGATTGCTTAAGCCTGGAAGATGATGCCCATTAGGCACGTAGCCGGACGTAGAGCTTTCGCCACCTCTGGCGGCGGGCCGCCCCTCGGATTCGGTCCCCAGACGCCATACTTTTCCCGAATGTGCCGTCCGCAGAAACTTGCTCTCACCAGCACGTGTCAGACACGTAGACTCATCCGGGCCCTGCCCAACGCAGTGTCTGACAAGGTCCACCTGCACGGACACGATTGTGACAGAGTTTGCTGCCGGCAGGGCCACCTTAATGCTGACGCACATGGTTTCTATACTTGTTGGATGGGCGGGGACCGAGTCTGAACCCTGGGTGGATTGGTCGATATACTGCCGACGCCGAGGATATTGCGGGGCATACCTCGGTCTCCATGGTCTCAATAGGCCTACTAGGCACTTCTCCACTCACTCCCAACCCACTCCCCACCTCCTCATCCGAATACACATCAAGATGGGCATGGGCGACATCAGTCTACTAGCTCTCGGACCACAGCAAACTCCCAAACGCTGAGCCTAGGCGATATATAAAAAGGCACACCGCACACGAAACTATTAAAGGGCCATCACGGCGCAGACGATCTGTGGCGGGCACCGCCGAACCTGAAGCCCCAACAGGCATGGTTTGTGTGTGACAACGGCCCGTCGAACTTGGTGGCGGCTCTGGCAACTCGGCTGACTGACACAGGAGCCATGACTGGCCATTGTGTTTGAAATCTGATAAGTTCAGCGTTTCCTCAAGGGACATACTCCAATCTGTTCTTGATTTGATCACGAAGGTTGCGCCGATTTGTGCGCATTTCAGGAATCCAGCACAGATGCGCCAATCTCAGGGAGTGCAGCGCCGCCTCAACTGCCACTCGCACCGACTGTTGGCGACGTGCCACGAGGTGGATTCAACATTAACCACGTTATCCAGTAGTATTACCCAGCAGCGCAGAGTGATTGTAGGAATGCTAGATGTCACCTTCCACCGAACTGTAGTCCGGTCAGGCAGAGATTACCTCAAGTCTACAATGAGGAGTGGATGCGGAAATGTCTGAATACTCTGTCAGGGTGAGTAACTTGAGGATGTCTGTCAAACACAAGATGGTCAGTGGCGATGCCGCCATCCATGTGAGCATGAAACATCCCGAACTGCTGGACCTGTTGAGACACCTCTCTGAATCAGACATTGAAGTTCGGAGAGCTTTGCGCTCAGTCACAAGCAGACGGCGTGGAAGAATTCCCTTGTTGTAGCACCAAGCACCCTTAGGTCGTTATCAGGCATATGGAGGAGTGGAAGCAGGTGAGAGGAAGGAGGATGAGGAGGAGGAAAGAGGAGGCGAACTGTCTGGCGAGACACAACCAAGAGGGAGCATTGTTTTAGACCCCTAATTCACTGTTCCAGGTGTATATGGGCACAGAACGAAAGCAAGAGGAGTATGGCGGAGTTGGTACGGATGGAGGAAATGGCAGTATGGACCAGCAGAGGAGGGGATTGAATTCTTAGGTGGGACTTGGCGCGATATGGCATGATTTTCAGCTAGGCTGCCTATCCCAGGGACCTCGCGTTCTTCAAAGGAATTATTCCAGCTCCGATTTATGGGTATCACTCTCCGGACCCACGGTACAAGCACAATCTTTTCCAACTCTCATCCCTGGCGAGGAAAGGAGGTGAGAAGCATGATACCAGCAGGACCCTGGTGCAACACAGCTGAAAAACAGTATTTCCTCTTCTTGACAGCTGCTAGCCGTCAGCAGTGCGTAGGTTCTGGCGGGACAAGTAGCGGAGGGAGAGTAGGCGCGCAGGAGCTTTGTCCAGCACGGCAAGGGTACGCCGTTATACATAGGCTTTATGCATAGCTATATGTCACACCCAGCAGTGACACTGTCACCTGTCCCCAAAGTCTCGGGCAGAGTGGGCGAGTGATCTTTACAGAACGATGGTGAGGGAGTACGTAGTGACCCATACCATGTCGTCCGAAAATGGATCCACAGCTCCCTCATCAACTACTGCGGCTTTCAAAGCTGGACATGTGGACACGAACTGGACGTGTGACGCTTGGAAGGTTTATGGCGCATATTGCAGCTAGCTCGTCTTGGTCAAGCGGGTTTTCAGTGCAGATGGTGGCAAATCTCACCGATAAGCGTACACGCCTGTCGACTGACAGCGCTGACAGGGCTGACGTTATTAAGATGAATAAAAGTCTGGATTCTATGAATTTCCAATCTCCACCAGGGAAGGAAGCTCAACATGAATAATTTATGCACTCCTCCCCTCCTCATTTTCCCTCCTTCTCTCCTCTTTGTACACTAAACGCAGAGGAAAACTGGCTATTGTTGACAGGGCCCGCTCAGGCACTCAGCTATAAGACTTTAGCATTAATTATTTCTGGAGGGCCACCTACCGCGTCCTTGTTTTAAACAAATTTTTTGGGAGTGCACAAACAGGCAATCACTCTAGCCAAATTTCTGGAGGCGACACCTAACTGCTCGCTCTGGTTTGAAAACCAGTTTGACTGCGCACCTACAGGAGACTCAATCTATTTCATTGTTCTGGAGGGACCACACACCTGAACTCTGCGTTGAAAACTTTGGGATGCCACAGACAGGCAACTCAATCGATATTCCAGTATGGAGGGCACCCTACTGCTCCTCTGGTTTGAAAACTTTTTGGACTGCCACAATAAGAGCACTGCAATCATATTTCATTTTGTGGGAGTGTGCCACCTACCTGCTCCTCGGTTGTGGAAAACTTTGTTGGACTGCACAGACAGGCACTCAATTATTTCATTTTTCGGAGGGACACAACTCTGCTCTCTGGTTTGAAACTTTTTTTGGATGCACATACACGGCACCAATCATTCTATTTGTATGGAAGGGGCACCCCTACCTGCTCCTCTGGGGTTTGAAAAACTTTGGACTGCAAACAGGCACTCACCATCTATTGCATTTTTCTTGGAGGGGACGACCTACCTGCTCCTCCTGGTTTGAAAACTTTTTGGACCGGTCGCACATACAGGTACACAATCTATCCATTTTCTGGAGGGCCACCCTACATGCTCTGTGATTTCGGAAAACTTCTTTGGACACTAGCCAACATAAGCAGGCCACTATCCAAATAAATGTCTACCATAGCAGCCCTCCACACGTATGTCTACCATTGCTTACCCCATATAAGTTAGATCCATATAGCTGCCTCCATTAATCGTCCCCTTATTCAAACGAGGTGGTCAGGCAGAAATTGGGGTTTGTTTTCATTGATTCCACATCAAGTTGTAAAACTTTGTCGTCCCCTGCTGTAGTATATCCAAAAATATGTAGGGCAAACTTTTATGATTAACGATATTATTTCAGCGCTTCCTGCGAATTTCCGTTATGATCCCTCAACCCGCGCATATCCCAACTTTTATAAGGAACGCACTACATTGATCTTATTTACGAAAAGGCAGCTCCTAGTGCCCAATTATGGGTGACAGGTCCTCTTTAAGGGGGTGGGAGTGTTACCAGGCCCCCTTTGTGCTGTAGCTTCACAGACTGTTACACCGCGCTGAAGCACCTTCCCCTGTCACTGTGTGAGATTACAGAAGATATAGAAAGATATAGGGAACTGCCCAGAGAGCAGAGGAGGACATGGTTGTGCACAGTGTAACAGCCTACGAAGCTGCAGCATAGCGGGGCTCTGCTTACACCACCAGGAGTCCTTTTCGCTCTTTAGCATAATTCGAAAGCTGATTTTTGAAGGAATGAGACCATGGATAACAAATATATGAAGATTACCACAGTCACAGTGCCTGCGTCTATGAATACATGTCCCTGGTTTATCGTGCTGGATTTTGATAATGGATTTCCTTTAAACCTAAATACTATGATCTATACTACAACACAGCATACTATATAAATTTAATATATATTATTATATATATATATACATATATGTATAAAAAAGTCGATATTTCTGCTAGATTTTTATTGTTTAATGTTTATTATGGTCTGTACAGCTGTGTATTTTATATGTTTTTGGTGTAATGAGTATTTTTATATGTATTCTATTACATGTATATTCTTATCCTGCAATAATTTTGGACAGAGCTTTTCCAAGCGAATATTTAACCAGAGGCATCGCAGATTGGCACCCATAGTGATACAGAGCCGCAGGGACTCTGGGTGCCATGTCTAGGGTCCAAGGGAGACGCAATCCTGCGAATGCAGCAATGATTATGTCTAATGTTATCAAATGGAGACTCAGTGGAGAGAGCAGAGTTCTCAGATAACATACCAGTTATTTTTGCCAATCCAGCAAGAAATATACTTACTAAAACTAAAAATAATGACTTATCAAATGACAGTTTCAACTGAAAGATGTCAGATGGGGATAATACCTGTCAGTATGAGTTAGAAAAGCGGAATATTTAACATGCATTTATCAACTGAAAGTGGGGTTTTTTAAGTTAACATTTTGGTGGAACTTTAGATTATTTTTCTACTTACCGTATGTTATCTGAAACTGACATCATGTGCAGTCATCTCAAGATTGCCATAATAGTCTGATATATGTGTGTGTGTGATCTCCAGAACCCACAGGGGTTTCTTAACTGACCATCCTACCTACACCCAATTCTATAAAAAATCTACCCTTTCTAGTTTTCCTTCTACTATGTTACATTTCTAGGTTCAACTTTAAAAGAAATCACCTCTAAAGTCATATGCAAATTAGCTGACAATAGTCGTTTTTCTACCAGAGAAGAGTCACTTTTAGAGACTGTAGGAGGAGCACTTTAACTCCCTAAGGACCAGGCCCTTTTTCGTTTTTGCATTTCCATTTTTTACTCCCCACCTTCAAAAATCTATAACTTTTTTATTTTTCCATGTAAAGAGCTGTATGAAGGCTTGTTTTCTATAGTGATGGTATTTAATATTCCATGCCGTGTACTGAGAAATGGGAAAAAAATCTCCAAATGCAGTGAAATTGGTGAAAAAACACTTTTGCACCATTTTCCTGTGGGCTTGGATTTTACGGCTTTCACTGTGCGCCCAAAAATGACAGGTCTACTTTATTCTTTGTGTCGGTGCAATCACGGGGATACCAAAATTATACAGGTTTTATACTGTTTTAATACATTTCCAAAAATTAAAACCTCCTGTACAAAAAAAATTCTTCATTTTGCCATCTTCTGGAGCTAATACCTTTTTCATACTTCAGTGTACGGAGCTGTGGGTGGTGTTATTGTTTGCGATGAGATAAGATTATGTTTTCAATGCTTCCATTTTCAGGACTGTACAGCCTATTGATCACTTTTAATAATTTTATTTTAGATTTTTGAAAATGGCATTTTCGATTTCGGGCGCTATTTTCCATTACGGGGTTAAATGGCGGAAATAACCGGAATAACTGTTAATATATTTTGATCGGACATTTCGGGATGTGGTGATACCTAAAATGTTTTTGAATTTTACTGCTTATTTATATTTATATCAGTTGTAGGAAAAGGGGGATAATTCGAATATTTAGGTTTTTTTTTATTCATTTATTTTTATTTTATTTTTTTTTACAATTTTTTAGAACCGCTAGGGTACTTTAACCCTAGGTTGTCTGATCGATTCTGCCATATACTGCCATACTACAGTATGACAGTATTTGGGGATTTTACTGCTCATGTATTACACATTGTATTAAAATATACAGCATCAGGTCTTTGTGTGACCCAAGGCTGTCATAGGAACAGATAGCCACTCATCGATGATGTCACAACAATCTAAGCCAACATACCGTCGCACATGCGCTCTTAATGCCGCTCGTGTCGATCGAGGGGTTAAAAAACTAAAGATCTGATTTTTCTTTTACTACGCATATTAAGGGTTCTGTAGCTCACAGAACCACAATCATAAAGATAATTTCTCCTTGTTAGGCCAGGTGCTATAAGGCCCATTATAGGGTCTTTTTTTGAATGCTCCTCATCCAGCCTCTAAAAGTGACACATCTCAGGCATCCTCTTATTTTATTTACATATGATTTATGAAGTGCATTTTTTATAGGTAAACCAAAAAGAGGGAATACTAGAAAGAATAGTTTATACCCTACAAGAGGGGGATGATAGTTTGGTGGGGTAAAATCTGTTACCTTTAAAATACCCATAGAAGTGAAGAGCTGTGACAACCAAATATTACTTTTATATTATTACTATGCAGGAAGTCTT
>WNYA01001882.1:0-56000 GCA_019512145.1 Engystomops pustulosus | reverse complement strand
TCGTTTAGGCTACTCTGATAATCTGTACCGTGCATACCGATTAGGCACACCATGTACTTGTTCGATTCACCTGGAAATGGAACAATGCCAGTTTTAGTGGTGAACAGACCCAGTGAAACCCCCCAATCAGTAGTAAAACCCTTTAGGGGCTCTAAACCAGAGCCAAAGTGTTTTTATAGGTTTTTTGTTTTTCAATTGGTTTTTATGCATGGCCTTAGAAACTTAGACGAAAAACTTTCAAGACATAGTCGCACACAACGATCACCAAGAATGACTGCTTCAAAGTAACGACTTTTACATCAGCCTAACAAGCCTCAAAAGAAGTCACAGTTTCTCCTAATTGAAAAGGAAAAACTGAATATATGTCTAACTCTACAAGAAACCCATCTAAAAACTGGCAATCCCGCGATTCCCCACCACATCTTTTCCCACTAATACCATCCCCACAGCAACATATACTAAAGCGCACCTGGTCAAAAAAAAGAAGACAGCAAAAAGAATCCTCCCTTTACACCCCTTTCTTCCCGACCTATTTGGACGAAATACTCTGCATGGCGGGAAGGTGCTCGTTCCTGGCCCACTTTGCAGTTTTTTTTTTTTACGTCATGCTTCTTTCTGGTACCGGCTTCCGAACGAGACCTGTACGCCTGTAAAAAAGGCATGGTGTGCCATCTGTAATGTCCGTGTAGTAACCCCTTACACAGCCGTCCATGGTGTGGCGAAGAACCGGCTTGCAAGGGTCCCCGTTCGCCGACTCCACTTCCCCCATCAGCCGTTACGTAGGGGTCCATATCCTCCCTGCTGTCGTCCCCGGGTTCTGCCAGTAAAACGGTGTTTGACCCCCCCGCGGCTTCTTCCGGGAGTCCGGGTCCCCCTTTCTCAGTGTCTCTCAGTGCATACAACTGTAAACACTGTATTAGTGAAGAAGAGCTGACAAGCGATCAGAGATTGCTTGTTCCACGCCAACCTGTTAAGTAAAAAAATTATAAAACACTTATATAACCATTTATTATAAAATAATTAATTAAATTAAATTAAAGTCCCAACACACAACATTCCCTATACATATCTAATAAAGTAAAAAAACACAAAATCACCAGAAAGAACCCACATATTTGGTATCTCCGCGTCCATAATAATCTGTACAATAACTCAGTAACATTATTGGATGCTCCTGATGAGCGCCGTAAAAACAAAACCCAAAAAACTTGCCAAAAATTTACATTTTCCATTAAATCGCTTCACAAAACTGTTCTAAAAAGTGATCAAAAAAAGTTATGTATGCCAAAATGGTATCACTGAAAAGAACAACTCAACACACAAAAATATTAGCGTTATATCTCCATAAAGATGGCGATTCAAAAATAAATTAGATTTTCTCTGTAATAGTTTTTATTCAGTAAAATTGTAAAAATTTATAAAAAACTATATAAATGAAGTATCACCATAGCCGTAGTGATCCAAAGAATAAAGATAATATGTTATTTTTATGGTATGGTGAATGACCCCAAAAAAATACAAGAAAAAAGGAAACCAAAATTTACAACTTTTTTTCCTACATAGATTTAAGAGTTAATAAAATCTCATCGATGAGCTAATGACCCACTTAAATCAAGTATTTGTAAAGTGTATCTAATGTCGGAGATACCCAGACTCAACAACGAGAAACAAACTCCTATTTAGCTAAATTAAAATTACCATCACTCTCTATAGCACAACAAAATGACCTCATAAAACCTATCACACAAAAAGAAGTTTCAGATGTTATTTCATCTATGCCACTGGGGAAAAGCCCAGGGCCAGACAGACTGCCAATCAGTTAGTTCAAAAAGATGCAAGAAGCCCTATTGCCACATCTAACCTCCTGGTGTAATGCACTTATGCAAGATCAGGTCCCACCACAAGCCCTAGAGGCTATCATTACGGTCATTCCCAAACCCGGCAAGAACCCAGAACACTGCAGCAGCTATCGACCAATATCCCTCCTAATGTGAATATTAAAATATGGGCCAAACTACTGGCCAATAGACAAACCCAGCATTTACCTATCCTCATCAACCAGAAACAAGCTGGGTTTGTGCCAGGCAGGGATGGAAATCACAATTCAACCAGAATCCTTAAAGCAATTCATAATGCCACTACTTTCAAGATACCACTAGTTCTTCTCGGCACAGATGTCGAGAAGGCATTCAACAGGTTGAGCTGGAGCTACATGGTAGCTACCCTAGGCTAGTTCGGAATACCTATCATATATGCGCAAGCAATAATGTCTTTATATAATGCACCTAGTGCAAGAATCAGAGTAAACGGGATCCTATCTGGAAAGTTTCTCATACAGAACGGAATGAGGCAAGAGTGCCCACTGTCGCCCACCCTCTTCATAATAGTTATGGAGATTTTGCTCCAAGCACTCCGGCAACATCCCAATATATAAGGCCTAAAAGTAGGTAAAACTAAACACTTAAATGCCGCATTCGCAGATGACGACCCGAAAACTTCTTTTGGTCATGTAATTGAGGTACTTGAGGAATTCAGGAAAATATCCAACTTTAAAATCAATTATGGGAAATCAGAGGCCATGAATATTTCAGCCCCCAAACATGTCATAATTCAACTTAAAAACACAACACCATTCAAGTGGCAAAGCTCACACATCACCTACTTGGGCATTAAAATTACAAATACATTGTCAGGCCTATTTAGTGCTTACTACAATAAATTATTATCCTCAATCTAAGATCAACTAAAAACTTTAAACATCCCTTTTGTGTCTTGGATGGGGCTCAAAAACCTATTAAAATCTTTGAAAAAACTATCACAAAGATACTTTTGTGAAATCAGCTCACCCTCTCCGTTCGAACAATCCTCTTGGTCTTGACTCTGGACACTCCAGCACGGACAAACCTCGGTCACAGGTGCAGGCAGCATTAGACAGGAAAAAGAACTATTTCCAGCTGGACATCAGACGTCAGTTTTTAGGATAAAAAGTAGCAAAATTTTATTTGAAATCCATTAAAAAGGAGTACAATGGTACATGACACAGCATAAGGAATAAAAAATAGCATCAAAGCTTACGCGTTTCGGTGATTAGACCTTATTCATAGCTTCTGCACAATACACACAGAAAAAACTATCACAAAGATACTTTTGTGAAATCAGCTCACCCTCTCCGTTCGAACAATCCTCTTGGTCTTGACTCTGGACACTCCAGCACGGACAAACCTCGGTCACAGGTGCAGGCAGCATTAGACAGGAAAAAGAACTATTTCCAGCTGGACATCAGACGTCAGTTTTTAGGATAAAAAGTAGCAAAATTTTATTTGAAATCCATTAAAAAGGAGTACAATGGTACATGACACAGCATAAGGAATAAAAAATAGCATCAAAGCTTACGCGTTTCGGTGATTAGACCTTATTCATAGCTTCTGCACAACTTTCTGCAGTCTGGATGAGAGGACAAGTAGGTTAAACCATGTTTATGCAATATGGATTATTAAAACATGATTATTGGTGTGGGTCGGGTAGGGAAGTTGGGAGACTTCAACAAAAGACTAAAGTTTTTCGAACAGGTTTATCCAATATTCACTAGTACGATGGTGAAAGGTGGCATTTTTATGTAGGGTTGTGTTTCAAATTAGTGGTTTTTTTAATTACTTTACACAAGTGTTAAACAATGCAGTCTAGAGAGCCCTCATTACTGAGTCACATAGGATAATGGGGGGGGCCAAGGTGGGGGTTTGTAGGGAAGTTGGAGAATTCTAAAATAGCCCATAATGTGTTTAGAAAAGTGTATCCCAATAGTATCATATAAAAAGTTGAAAAGTGCTATTTATATGACAGCTTATTGTGTTCATATTTTATTGTCACCCATAGGTTAGGGTAATGAGCCAAGAGAGTCGGTTTTGTATGAAGTTGTGGGAAAAATATTCTAATAAAAATTTTGAATTAGTTTATTTGATTGTCAGGTGACGAACACGGTTTTTTCTGTATTTTCAAGGAGGATTTCAGACAGAATTTAATTTTTGGAGATCATTTTGTTTTAAGGAAGGGAAATTTGAATATGTAATATTAGAAAACCCCCTCTATATAAACTCATTTTCAAATCTTGCACCCCTAAAAGTTCAGAAACAGCTTTTAGAAGTTGCTACCCCCTGATATTGTTATAGTAATCCAAATCAAAATGGAGGGGAATTTAGAATGGTCCGATCCGATTTTGTGGAATGTGTTAATTTAGCACGTAAAATTTAAACATTCACAAAAGATAAAATAGAAAAACCCATCTTAAAATTATTGCTTTATGCAAGTTCCCCGAGTACGGAGACACCGACATGTAGAAATTACTTGTTGTAGGGACATACAGGGCAAGGTGAAGAAGGGGAGGGCCCTACAATAGCCAGTTTGCCTTATAATAAGTAGTGGTTTTAGTTGATTCAGGGGGCCACTTTTTTCCGTAAAATCCGATGCCATGCATTATTTGTAGGAGGAGATGGCATTTTTCAGTGGTACTATTTTGGGGGGCTATCCCACATATTGCGGATAAATGGGAGGTTAAACTAGTGTTGGTGGGTCGGGGATGGTAGAATAAAATACAATAAACGATGTAATTGAGTTTTAACTGTTTTTTTGTCTTCACCATATTACCCCTAAGTAGTTATGCTAAATTTATTCAATGGACTCAGTACGATTACCACAATACCAAAGTCTGTATTTTGCAGTTTGTTTTACAATTTTGTACAATAAAACTTTGGTGGGGAAAAAAAATCTACTAATTTTGCATCACCAATTTCCAGGTTAAGCATAACTATTTTAATTTTTAGACAGGAAAAAGAACTATTTCCAGCTGGACATCAGACGTCAGTTTTAGGATAAAAAGTAGCAAAATTTTATTTGAAATCCATTAAAAGAGTACCATGGTACATGAACGCAGCATAAGGAAGATAAAAAAATAGAATCAAGCTTACGCGTTTCGGTGATTAGACCTTATTCATAGCTTCTGCACAACTTTCTGCAGTCTGGCTATTTAACCCTGCCCTTTCAATCCCATGGATCTCTGGGTAAGGTTTTCTTAACCCTTTCCATGATTTTTTGTATAAAGCGTAAAGCGTAAAGTGTAAACATAGAATGTAAACATAAAGTGTAAACATACATAGAAAAAACTTTACATGTTTAAAAACAAGGAAAAACAGATGGTGATTATCACCTTAGTACCTGCAAGAAAAAGTGTAACTTTTCATTGTTTTTCTATCAAAGAAGCAAAAAAGAAGAAGCAAAAAGGAAGGAGGAAAGTTATATTACGTGGGGGGCATTATCGGATATTGGAAACAATATTCTATATTTATTATTTTTATTATATATTTTATAAGTTAGCAGTTTTTTAGCAAAAGTGAATCAAATCTTGTTTCTTATTTAATCCAAACGGGACCCTAGTTTTTAAAGAGAAGATCCAGTACGTTTCCCGATTTAAAAGGATCCTCCTAAGATCTCCCCCTCGCTTAGGTTTAATAACTTTTTCGATACCCCTGCATCTGAGGACACTGCAGTCTCCGGCATGATGTTCCCTAACATGTCTAGATACTGCGGAAATGTTAACCGCACTTTCTGAACTGACATCAGAGAAATGTCGACGACTGCGGGTTTTAAGATTGTTTGTAGTACAGCCTATGTAATCCAATCCACATGAAACGCATTGTATCTGATAAATTACAAATGATGTATTACAGTTTATGAATTGTTTTATTTCATGTTCTGTATCATTAGAGTACGAGGAGAAAAATCTATCGTCCATTATGCTTTTCAAAAAACTTGTAAAGAAACGAGGGTGGGCCGATTTAGACCGTACCATTAACACACAGAAAAAACGGAGCACAAAGATCTTTTGTGAAATCGCCACCCTCTCCGTTCAACAATCCTCTTGGTCTTGACTCGGACACTCCAGCACGGACCAACCTCGGTCACAGGTGCAGGCAGCATTCTACAGGAAAAAAGAACTGATTTCCAGCTCCGGACATCATACGTCAGTTTTTTAGATAAAGTTAGCAAATTTTATTGAAATCCATAAAAAGGATATTTTTAGTACAAGGTACATGACACAGCATAAGGAATAAAATAGCATCAAAGCTTACGCGGTTTCGCCTCCCTTTACTACTAAAATACCCCTAGCGGCCTCCCTTTACTATTAAAATACCCCTAGCGGCCTCCCTTTACTACTAAAATACCCCTAGCACCCTCCCTTTACTACTAAATTACCCCTAGCACCCTCCCTTTACTACTAAAATACCCCTAGCGGCCTCCCTTTACTACTAAAATACCCCTAGCGGCCTCCCTTTACTACTAAAATAACCCTAGCGGCCTCCCTTTACTACTAAAATACCCCTAGCGGCCTCCCTTTACTATTAAAATACCCCAAGCACCCTCCCTTTACTACTCAATTACCCCTAGCACCCTCCCTCTACTACTAAATTACCCCTAGCACCCTCCCTCTACTACTAAAATACCCCTAGTGCCCTCCCTTTAAATATAATATAATAATAAACTTACATACTTACCCAGTGATGTCTTCTTCCCTGTAGCTTTACTGGAGGCGGCTCGGCTCCTCCAGGTTGCACCGCGCGCCTCGGGTCACGTGACTGACGTGACCTGACGTCAGGTTGCCTCAGTCACGTGACGAGCAGTGCGCATTGCAGCCTGGAGGAGCCGGAGGCGTTGCAGAAGGTGGGCGGACCAACGCGGCGCCGGACAGGTAAGCAGGGGGCAGAAACACAGGGACGGGGGCGGGAAATTACCACAGGGGCAGCACATTACACAGGGACATTAACACAGGGGGAGCACATTGCACAGGGACAGAAACACAAGGACGGGGGCGGGACATTAACATAGGGGTAGCACATTACACTGGGGCAGCACATTACACAGGGAGGGGGGCGGACAGCGGGCGCTGGGCGGCCGCGTGTCAGCAAAAATGACTACGCGCGTCAGTGCTGACACGCGTGTCATAGGTTCGCCATCACTGGCCTACAACCTTCCATACCAGCAGCCTGTACCTGTGCCTGCACTTCTGTGCGAGGTACTGAATGCTGTATCAGAGGTCCAGGACAGAATGCTGCCGTCCGCCCTGATATTCAAATGCACTTATAAGTGCAGGAAGCAGTTTCAAACAACCCCCCTGTTTGCGGGTAACTAAGGATGGTGAGTTCCCGCCCTTAGTAACCTGCAACCTGTGGCTTGTACTTATTCCAGTGCTCGAGTGCTCTCGGAGTAGTGTACAATACTACACCATCAAAGGAGGTTGCAGGTAACAGTTAAATGCCTCCTTATTTACCCCACTCTGTTCTGGGTGCACAATCCTTGCACAAGGCATTCATCTCTACTTACCTGCACCCTCTGCTACCAGTGGCTTGTTCTGTGCTTTCATGGGCAAAGGACGTAACTAAGGACATGTTTGCATGATACTAGTGGCCTGTGCATTCGCGGGCAAGGAACCTGTTCATATCTAAGGTGTTGTCTGTAACTCGGATCGCTGTAATTTGGGGACTGCCTGTATATTGTATGCATTTTTGTCCTTATAACCACTGCTACATATAAGTGATCTACTGCTGCTACACACACAGAAAGGTTACACTATATTTAGCTCGAGTAAACAATTAGAAAGCCTAAAAATAAAAAAGGACAAGCAGATGGGTGGAATGGAGCTCTGCTGGGGTTTACCCCATCAGAAATACATGCAAAACTATTTTCATTCCTCTTCTAGATTTATTGTCAGGCACAAGGACTATTGGATTAAGAGTAGAAGTAATAAATATAAAAAAAAGTGTGTCCCATTTAATTTCCCTGTAACACAGAGAGGCCATGAAGCTAAACAGTACAATGTCTCAGGGGACTCTGTGTACCCCAAGTGGCTGTGTGTGTACAGAGACATAACCACTACGGTGATGGTGACAAGGTGCATGTCCAGTTCAGTGCATCCCTGGTGACCAGTGATCCTTTGGAGTAACAAGCTTTACATCGGCTGCAGAAAGTCAATAAAAAAACCTGGTCAGATAAGCTGGCAGTATCATGTGCAGCATTCAGACGTACATAAGTGTTTTAGCTGAACACTTCATAGAGGTGAAAAACATTAAAGGGTTATTAGCACAAAGACAAGACTCTTAATATACTCAGGATAACAAAATAACACATTCTCTAATTCAATGTCACTGTGTTAACAAAAATACTGCATTTCGCAGATATAAGTACAACCTGTCACTATCAGTCCTGGTGCATACAATTTCAGCTGCCCCAAGATCCGATCATTCATAAACAGCTTCTCCTGTCAGCCTCCTGCCTCTCCCCCCTGCACTACAAGATGAGCTCACACACACAAATGAAGTATGTCATTGTATGTTGTATCAGGGATCTCATCATCTCTGATCTGTCATATCTCTTTTTCTAGTAGAATGTTCAGAAGCTAAATAAAAGTGTATATAAGCCCTGTACCCTGATAATCTTAGCACATTGTCAGCACACAGCAGCTCATAGCACAGAGGGATAATGATTTGTCTGCTCAGAGAGTGATAGGAGCTAAAACATCAATAAAAATGAGTACAAGTATAAAGTAAGGGGGTTAAAAATGAGCTTTATTGTGTAACCATCACTAGGGGACATTCTTTCATGGGCAAACCCATTGGCTCATGCTGTGCAGTTTAAGCCTTAGTAAATTTATCCTAAAGAAATCCATGTTCAATGTGTAGACACAAAGATGTGAGATGTCGTTATCATAAGGTTCGCTTCTCTGAAGATCTCATTCTGGTCGTGGTCCCAACTCATAAACTGCACCACTGACAACTCATGACATCTGGCTTTTACAGAAAAACAGATTTAGAAAATGATGAAAATATGCTGTCATAATAAATTCATTACAATTTTCTATGCTTTGAGGAAAATTTGTTCACCCTTTTTAACAACTGATACTCTCACTCTCTCTTAGATGATACTGCACAACGCTGTGAGTCACTACTAATGACGCTGGAGGGAATCAGAAACATGTTGACTTTTCAACATGTATGTAACATCCATGTTTGATATTTAAATGAAACCTACCATCAGGAATCTACCTATTAAAGTAGATCTGATGGTAAGTTTCTGTTAACATGCTAAGCCCTAAAATACCTTTCGCTAAATCTCTAAAACTCTTTCTAACCTGAACTACACTTTATATATCTAATATGCTCATTTTAACAAAGTAGCCAAAGAGAAGCCTCTCCGGGCAAAGTGTACTCCACCCCCCAGTAGCCTCTGCCATCCCACCTAACTGCACGTCCCCTGCACGCTCCTTCTCATAGCAGGCTTCTCCAAGCTCTGCACATGCGCTGTAGCTGCTTGCTCAGCTCGGGCAGCAGAACACATGTGCATATTGTGGTAGCTGCTGGCACTGGAGGGGTTGCTGCGCATGTGCAGAACCTAAAAAAAGCTAGTGATGAGAAGGAGAATACAACACTGTAGACTGCATTGGGATTCTAAGTGAAGTTTGATACAGAAAATGGCCCAAATATATGAAAACTGGTGCAATCTGCCTAAATGCAGTTTGCGCCAGATAATCCAACAGTGTTGCACGCTCTTAGTAAAACTGTTCTGTTTTCAGGATGTGACACAGTTGCAACTTCTTTATTTTTGGTACTTTGCTTTATGCTGTTGCAACAGAATTGAGGCGCAGTGCAGTAATAAATGTGTCGTAAACTCTGATGAAGCATCACCACATCCCTGTACGTGCACCGTTTTCTAATGTGTCAAAGTGCAGCTGTGACACAAAAATGGCGCAAACACTTTATAAATACATGTTCAAGCTCCAAAGATGCTTAATTTAGTGTAACAATCTGGTGCAGACACAATGATATATCTGGGCCAATGTGTGAGGTTTCCTAATAGTCAGTGGTTCAACCTGTGTAGAGGTGATTTTAGGATACAGGTTGGCACTGGCGAGACTGGTTCACAGTGTCTTTGCCAGTGAAGTCTAAGCTGATGTCACTGCTGCCAGATATAAAAGATACTTAGCCGTCCTCAGAGTCATTGTAAGATCAGTTTCCTGCCAACACTCAATAAATCAGCGTGACTCCTCAGAAAGATCTGCACGCTGACGAATAAGCCAAAACTCTTGGCTACACAAATTCGGGGTCAAACTGTCATTTGATAAAATGATATAATATTTATGCTGTAAATGTAGTGAAATAACCTTAAAGCTTTATTTCGCGATGTTAAATTCTGTGTTGCAGTTGAAATAAAGGAAAAGAGGAGAAATGATCCAAAATATTTTCTGCTTTCTTTCTTCCAACTTTCGATTGCAATCCTTAAATCCAAATAAATTGGCATCAGGCGAAGATGTGATGAGTGGATGTGTATGTATTGTAAGATAACCTATTTCTTCATTGTATCATTTCTTCTATGTGTTATGTTATGACTTTACATGTATTACCATACAGCAGGGCTCTCTCACCTGTGATACTATAACTGATAATGTGCACATCTAATCATTGGTCCTTTGATGCCATGAAGAAGTGCTCACCTCTCACACGGTTTATGCACGCTTTATGCTCTATACTGATTCCCCAAATTAAATGAGATATGTCTCACTATTTGCACCTGATCTCCTGACTGTAATCCAGCTGATGTGGCCATTAGCTGCCCCTGTCTTACAGCAGGGTAATAAAGGCACAAGTGACGATGTAAGTAACAGGACTGGCCGCTAGTGACTTGGGTGTTGTGTATCAATATTTACTGCTCGTAAATTAGTATTAATGGATCCAGAAGCAAATCTCTGTATGTACAGTTATTTACATGAATCAATGTAAAGTTACACTAAATCTTCCCACATAACTATATATTATATTGTATAAAATTTTCCTAATCTTAAAGAGAACCCGTCATGCAAAATAACCCCCCTAAACTAAATATATTTTCATAAACTGCCATTAGAGAGCATTGCCTCTATCCCTTCATTGTTCCTCTACATGCCTGTAACCCTAAGCAATGAGGTCCTAAAGCTGTATGCAAATGACCTGTGAAATGTCCAATGAAGCATTAGCATATTCAAGCTGTCCACTCATGAATAGAGTGGGAGGTACAAGCATCACACCGACCCATTGTGCTTTGACTGACAGCCTGATAGAATGATGTGGCTGTATAATGAATGTGCTTCCTGTGCTGGGGGCCACGCCCCCTGCAGCCTGTGTGTGGCATGTTGTGTGTGTATAGGAGAGTACAGCACTCCAGGGCAGCCCTGTTACAGCAGAACATGTCAGATTCATGTGTAGCTGATGTCTGTGTCTCTCACCTGTATATTAGGAGGATGCAGCATGTCAGCAGATGCAGCACACACACTAGCCATGCTTTACTATACATTACACACAGACATGAGCAGGGGGAGGAGAGGGGAGGGGTAACAGGGGTGACATCACTGCCTCTGACCATGTGACCAGCCTCATTTACATGATAAAAAATAGATGATTTTACAATGAATAATGTATGAAATAACTAGATAAAGGCTGGGATGGGATCCTTGTGAGCTGCTCCAACAGGTAGAGGTGACAGGACTAGTGGCAGAGACCTGATGACAGGTGTCCTTTAAATACTCTGCCCATGGACTGAATTCCCAAGGTGACAGGTTATTTAATTTTATGTTACTCCATGTAATAAGCAGTGCATGGGTATCATGGACGCGGTTTTCCCAACACAATGGGGCAGATTTACTTACCTGGTCCATTCGCGATCCAGCGGCGTGTTCTCTGCGGTGGATTCGGGTCCGGCCGGGATTTATGAAGGTAGTTCCTCAGCTGTCCACCAGGTGGCGCTGCTGTGCTGAAAAGCATCGGAACGCACTGGAGTTCACCGAGCCGGGCTGAGTGAAAGTAAGTGCAAGCTCAGCGACAGGTTTTTTTTAAAAAATGCAGCGTTTTTTTCCGAATCCGTCGGGTTTTCGTTTGGCCACGCCCCCCGATTTCCGTCGCGTGCATGCCAGCGCCGATGCCCCACAATCCGATCGCGTGCGCCAAAATCCCAGGGAAATTCAGGGGAAATCGGCGCAAATCGGAAATATTCGGGTAACACGTCGGGAAAACACGAATCGGGCCCTTAGTAAATGACCCCCAATAAATGCTTGCAACGTAAAATGGGTGAGGAAAAAAAAAAAAAGGTTTTGTCCATTATTCAGTTGCTCTACAACTTCTGGTGTCTGCTTCTTCAACAACAACAGTTGTCACCCACCAGGACCATGCATTACACTGCTCATGTGACCCACAACAGAAGAATCTTACAAGCATTTTACATAAAACAGTTGCAGAAGTGAAATCGAATCTCCAGTGACTCACCGCCCCTTGGGTGAAAACAGGTTGTAAAACAGATGAGTTACATGTTACGTCTGAGAACTGTACTGACTACCCCAGAAACTAGCAGCTGAATACATCAGTAGTGATGGTGGGATATATAGCGGGGCTTTTCCACTGTACCGATTCTCATTGAAGCCATTGGGCCCCTGATTTGTATGTGGCTTTTGATGAGTAAATAGATTTATTTAAAAAATGGTTGATCAGTTTTCAACTAACAAGAAAAACGTATCATTCAAGGTGGACACATATCCAGAAATGAGCCAGGCTATATGTTGTCTGTGGAGAACAGAATGCTGCGGTAATGCAATAAAGTAGAACCACGTTTTCTGGAATTTATTTTGATGACCTTGAAGAAAAACCTTAAGATCCTCCATTAGGCTCTAAGCCTCTGCTTTACCAAACCCGAGAGCCACCATGAGTGGTACAGACTGGCACCATATCAATGAGATGAAAGCCCTGGCTGGGTTAATCTAGAGCAGTGGTGGCAAACCTATGGCACGGGTGCCTGAGGTGGCAATCTGAGCCCTTTCTGTGGGCACCCAGGCCTTCACCCCAACACAGAGTTTGCCAGCTAAGACTCAAGGCTTTCTCCTGTGATCCAAGACAGCCCAGGACGTGCCAAGCTCAGTGCTATTTTAAAGAGACATCCCTGGCTGCCAGGACTACAGGAGGAGCAAGAAGGTGTTGACAGAGATGGATTATTGTTGAAGCTCCTGCTCTGGGTCCCCTGATTCTTCCTCTTCAGGGGACTCTGGAGGAAAGCTACAATCCAAATTTTTTCATCATCTTTCTATTGTGAACTCAGGACTCCAATATGATTAAAACCTGTGATACAGCAAGGATCAACAAGTTACTACTAAACTTCTCATCCTGGCACTTTGCGACATATAAGTGGGTTTTGGTTGTAGCTTGGGAACTCTGTCTCCAAATTGAGATCTCTGGTAAGAAGAATATTGTAACTAATGAAAAATCTGAATAAATCATTATATCTGTTTTATCTGTCTCCGTATAGCACATGTCAGGATTTACCTCATGTATTATACTAGAGCAGTGGTGGCGAACCTATGGCACAGGTGCCTGAGGTGGCACTCAGAGCCATTTCTGTGGGGACCCAGGACTTCACCACAAAATAGAGTTTGCCAGCTTAGACTCAAGGCTTTCTCCTGTAATCCAAGACAGCCGAGGGCGTGCCTTGCTTAGTGCCATTTTAAAGAGACATCCTTGGCTGCCAGGACTACAGGAGGAGCAAGAAGATGTAGACAGAGATGGATTATTGTTGGAGCTCCTGCTCTGGGTCCCCTGATTCTTCCTCTTCAGGGGACTCTGGAGGGAAGCTACAATCCAAATTTCTCCATTATCTTTCTATTGTGAACTCAGGACGCCAATACGATTAAAACCTGTGATACAGCAAGGATCAACAAGTTCCTACTAAACTTCTCATGCTGGCACATTGCGAGATATAAGTGGGTTTTGGTTGTAGCTTGGGAACTCTGTCTCCAAAAGGTTTGCCATTACTTATCTAGAGTCTCACTACGGAGCAACGATACGCGGATAGTGGGATGCACGAAGATGCATTAGAAACAACTTATTTGCAAAAATAAAAAAATTATAAGGGAAAAAGATACATCAGGATAAAAACACATACCTGATGAACAGATTCAGTGGTTTACCAAGTCAATGTGAGACTCTTGTTAGAGTTTTCCACTAGGAATCTGTCACAGCTAAAACTTATCCTAAAAACTTCAGGGTTACCTGCAGCAGGGAAACTGTGTGCGTCTCCCTCTGGTACAGATCCTCCGCATTTCCCTCTCCCATGTCATGTCACCTGATACGTCTATTAGCTAATAAGCTGTCTTCACTAAAGACGGATCAGAAGAGTGAATTTAGCAAAAGGGAGTAAGGGAGTAAGAAAAGAGGCAGAAAGTGGATCATTTCTCTTCCTCATATTCGATTTTTAAATTGATTTATAACAAAATGTTCGGTTAGAGTTTTGCTCATATTAACTATTACCACTCAGCCCCTTTGTTTACCGGTTATGCAATATTTGCTTCATTTTTCCCCTGCAGCGAGTCTCCCAGTTCTGCCGTCTCCCGCACTCCCCATGTTCCTTTACCTACATTTCTATATGACTCTCACAATGGCATCTGTCCGCTCCATCTGACACTGATAAAATTAACCAGCAGAGATGTCACTACTGGGGTCAGTAATGTTCATACCAAGATCTTGAGTTACCCCAACTTCTGGCCAGCAAAATTCCTACAAGACAAGGAGTAACCTTGGCCAATCTATGAATATAGAGGGGAACTCTCCAATGGCTGCAGGGTGTTTTACTTCCATAAAATCTAGTGATTTGCATTAAACCCAAATAAAAATAAATACTTCTGTAAATTTTAACAGTTCTTTATATTCAGGGGGAATAGATACAACTTTTCATTCTATGGACAGTTTGATCACCTGCTACCACAGATATTATTTACACCTACACTTACACTACAATATCATCTCCTTCATGTTTCCTGTTCACTAAATTATTGATGGAAAAATTTGACGGGGTAAAAATGTTAGATGTATCATATTGACCCGTCAAAATATAAAGCATAAAGCGAAATCATTCTGCGTTGCAATTTACTTGTGTTAAGTTCTCATTAATGTTCAAATTTAAAATTGGATATCAATGGCTGTGACTGATAAATCCACACACCATTAAAACAAAGGTAGATATATGTCTTTATATATAAATTACATGAGTAGAATTATGCAACTGAAGTTGAGAACAAACTGCAACCAGCATGAGGAAGGCAAAGTAAATTCCCATTAGAACTTACAGTAGAGCCTATTATATCTATCTCTAACATCTGGGAATTAGTAGATATTTATACATAAACTATATAAAGAGAGAATCTGGAAATGCATTTATGCTTATAATACAATGTATCTTCCCCTATCTATCTATCTATCTATCTATCTATCATCTTGCCCAGCCTATATATCCATCGTTATCTGTTCATCTTCAAGTGCTTCTATATATATCTGCATTTCTGTCATCAGCTTTCCATCTCCCTTAGATCTTGCTTCTTCTCTGCCCTCTGTCCTGCGCCTCTATCTATTCCTGCAGGCTAAAAGTCTGAGCTGAACATTCAATCCCGTCCTTGGTTCCTGATCGGTACACTAAATCCCTAGTCACATCTTCTTCCGGCTGCCCCTGCCCAAGATAGAGGGTGTAACAGAGTGAGGGGGACAGTGAAGGGCTACCATTAATAATTAGGTTACTAATGAACCGACTTTTGAAGTTTTCTTTTCAAAGTTTTCTATTTGTTAAAGCAAAAACTAAACTTCCGATTCTCTTTACAATGTTATAGATGAATTGGAAATAAAAACTGCCTAAACTACAAGCTTCAAATGTGTAAATGATGCTCATCTGGAAATGGTGTGCTAAAAGATGGGAGAAAACTGAGGGAGCTGCTTGTGCTTGGCAGCATATCTAATGGTTCTGCTTGTGTTCTGTAAGGCCTCCTCATAGTCTATTCCAATGTCTGTCCTCACTCCACCGAGGCTCCCATCACCTTCAGAAAGTGAGGTCACCACGGCCTAGATAGCAGGTGATTTGCTGAAACAACCAAAGAGCTTCTCCTAGTTCAATGATGCGCTGACTTTCAAAGTTGAGTTGTTGTAGTGACATATGTAAGTAACAATCTCTCTCAAGAGATACCAAACCCAAAACTTTGACACTCGATAAACAATTAGCTGCCATGGTTGTATCTTAAGTCCACACCATGGCCTCATTATGACTCCTCATGTAATCATGTCCTTATACTTACTATTTATAGCACATTACGAGTCTTCTACAATTATATAAAGTCTACACTCTTTATATGAGGACAAATATTCCTTCGGTCCCGATTTTAACTCTACCCTAAGATAGGGAAAATACCTCTGCTAAAACAAGTGGACAAAACCAGGGAAAGAGCCAAGACGTTTTTGCTGACAGCACCCAAAGTTGGGCAACTCTCCTGCGGAAAGCACGGCACAGATCCCTTTACTAACGGAGGTAATAGTCACCGCATGCGCTGAGCTACCAATCAGAGTGTTGCCCTGCCTCCAGATGCTGACGCTCTCTGCTTGCTTCTCTGACCTCAATACCTTACAGCATAACATCCACTAAGGTCAGGAAGCTATTAAAGGCAATGAGTTTAGCAGTGAAGCCAGAGCTCGCACCTGCACTAAAAGACAACTGGGAACACTAGAACGGCGTCCTACAGTGACCAAGGTCCATTCTAGTGACTACAGGGGGATAGGAAAGTCATCTCAGAAACGTGTGCTCCTTACAACCCGGCCAATATCTTAATGTCAGTACCCACTACCGTTCCTGCTTAGCTATACCCGGGGAAGAGAACTTCTGCCTGCTAAAAAGATTAGATAGGGACACTATAGGCATGAGTTAGATAGTAGCAACCTACCACCATATCTACCTTATAAGGTAAATTATCTGATGGTAGGTTTTCTCTAAACAAAACTGAATTGTTTTGCACACTGTGGGGGTCATTTACTAAGGGCCCGATTCCCTTTTCCCGACGTGTTACACGAATATTTCCGATTTGCGCTGTTTTTCCCTGAATTGCCCCAGTTTTTGGCGCACGCAATCGGATTGTGGCGCATCGCCGCTGGCATGCACGCGACGAAAATCGGGGGGCGTGGCCGAACGAAAACTCGACGGATTCGGAAAAAACGCCGCATTTAAAACAAAAAATTGGTCGCACGGGCCATACTCACATGCACCAGGAAGAGATCAGTGAACTCCGACGCAACTCGTCGGACCTCGGCGCAGCAGCGACACCTGGTGGACATTGGGCGCAGGACCTTCATGAATCGCCGGAAGATCTGAACGCTCGTCCGAGAAGCCGCCGCTGGAACGTGAATGGACCGGGTAAGTAAATGTGCTCCTGTATCTCTTGTTAAGGTATATTTTAGTCTAAAAAATATACAATATAAACAATATCTATACGATAATGTGCCACCATTAGCCACAACTAATAAAAAAATACAAATCGATTTCTAAAAATTTTGTTGGTTGCAACATGTTTAGTGTGACTCGTGTTTCACTAATTGTGGCCTCAGATAATTGCTTATAGTGTATTGGGCATTTCTGAGCAGCTGGGATTATCTCCTTGTGAATGAAAAAAATAAGGAAACACAAGAAGAGAACGTAGGAAGGATAAGGGGCCTTGAGGAGGGACTTTACTTACTGACCTGCCTAAAAAGGATAAGGTTGTCTTATAGACAATCCAATCCTCCTCAAAGAGTAAGGAAAATTTCAACAGACATGATTTGCTGATTTCTGATGTATGATAACTCAGCACTTGTGTATGATCCAAAACCTGCTTCGCCTGTCTAAATAATGTGACCCTCTGACCTGCCCCAGAATTCATCCTCTCTTTAGAGCCTTGACCGAGAGCTCCTCTTCCAGCTTGCTCCCATTTCATCCATTTGTCTTGTCTTGCAGAGAGCAGAACTGCATTTAACAACTCTAACACTCTCTACAATACGGAGGTCACGTAATGAGACCGTTGGATGCCTGAACATCGGCTCTATCATGTAACAAAAAATATTATGGGATATACAGGTCTTATAATGCACAATGCTTAGCTGTGACATGCATATATTTGACTAGTTCACAAGCCACAATACAAAACATGCCTCCGTGCAGTAGAGTTAAGATAAGTTCAATCTCCTGAAAACATGGAAAACAAGTATAGTGGAATAGAATATAGAAACAAATTTAGTTTTTTATGCTGTCTGGTTTTTTAGTGGAAAAAAAACAAGTGTCAGATGTCTCCAAGCCTTTAATTCCCCTCACTAATAAATACGATTTTTTTTAAATTTAATGTTAATATATGTACGATGAATTTTGAGTTTGCATTCTTTGGAGTCCTGTATTCTATTAATTGTATATATTGTATGTATGATGTATGACTTTTAGAATTGTACTTAATAAAATAGATCTTTTTAAGGACCTAAAATTTTGCATGAAATTTTGATGGAGTTGGTCGATTCATACATATTGTGGGACACTTGTAGTGTCCAGCCCATAGTAATTTGGTGTATGTAACATGTTACTTTTGCCGGTGTAGTCGAGATTAAAAAATGTAATTCCCAAGGATATAAAAGTAAATAAGCTGGAAACGTATACACATAGCTATGTATATCTAAATGTTTCCTTTATGTGGTTAGGGCTGAGAAACTGCTTTGTGAAAGTGGAGAGCCATTAGTAGGGCAGATCAACTTCTATTCACTGTAATGTTAGCGGGGCAACAAATATTAAGATCAGCCACTACACTGAGAATGGCGCTATCTGCTATCTTCCACACTCTGTGCATTGACTGCTTTGGACAGTTGATTTTTGGGGGTTGCTATGTGCCAGACCCCCACAAATCTGGTATTGATGACTTATTGTTAAAACCAGTCATATGTACTTGTAGTATTTGAAATCACTTTAAGAAAGAATAGCTGTACTCAGGGGCCTCCTCTGCTGGGGAAAAATGGGTGTTAGAACAGCTGGCCATCCAAGGTTAGGAGAAGCTGGGCTTACAATGATCAGATGACTCTGCCTAACACTCTGCCTAATCTGATAATTGAGCTGAAACCCAAGACTGGCACTTCATACTTTCTTCTATTCATCCCTATTATGTATGTACACTTTCCTGTAAAAAATAGTCTTCTCCAAATATAACTCAGATAAAAATTATTCAGTTATTTAAAAAAAAAATCCTATATGCTGACGTTGTATTTTAAAATACTTTACAAAGTATAGAATTTAAGATTTTTCAGAGGTGTCATATGTACTCGAGTATAAGACGACCAGATTACAAAATGAGGCACCTAATTGTACCACAAAAACTGGTAAAACATATTGGGGCAGATTTACTTACCCGGTCCATTTGCGATCCAGTGGCGTGTTCTCTGCGCTGGATTCGGTTCCGGGATTTATTAAGGCAGTTCCTCCGATGTCCACCAGGTGGCGGTTCCCCGGAACGCACTGGAATACACCGAGCCGGCTGAGTGAAGGTAAGTGCAAGCTCCCGACACATTTTTTTTAAATGCGGCGGTTTTTCCGAATCCGTCGGGTTTTCGTTCAGCCACGCCCCCGATTTCCGTCACGTGCATGCCAGCGCCGATGCGCCTTAATCCGATCGCGTGCACCAAAATCCCGGGGCAATTCAGGGGAAATCGACGCAAATCGGAAATATTCGGGTAACACGTCGGGAAAACGCGAATTGGGCCCTTAGTAAATGACCCCCATGGACTCAAGTATAAGGCTAGGGTGAGAAATGAATTTGTCACCGCCCCCCCTCACTAGTGAAATGCCCAGCAGCCTCCCCTCATTAATGAAATGCCCCATTGCCTCCATTCACTAATGCAATGCCCAGCAGTCTCCTCCACTAATAAAATGCCCAGAAGTCGCCCCCACTAATAAAATGCCCAGAAGTCGCCCCCACTTATGAAATGCCCAGAAGCATCCCCTCACTAATGAAATGCCAGGCAGCATCCACTCACTAATTAAATGCCCAGCAGCATTCCGCCACTAATAATATGTCCAGGAGCCTCCTCACTAATGAAATTCCCAACAGCATCCCCTCACAAATAAAATGCCCAGCAGCCTCCCCACTAATGAAATGCCCAACAGCATCCCCTCACTAATGAAATGCCAAGCAGCCTCCCCCACTAATGAAATGCCCAGCAGCCTCCCCCACTAATGAAATGCCCAGCAGCCTCCCCTCACTAATGAAATGCCCAGCAGCATTCCGCCACTAATAAAATGTCCAGGAGCCTCCTCACTAATGAAATTCCCAACAGCATCACCTCACAAATAAAATGCCCAGCAGCCTCCCCACTAATGAAATGGAACCATCTCTACCCGTGCTGTTGCACAGGAACACAATCGTCAAAATTAGGAGTGTAGGTAATTTTATACACTTCTTAGGGTCTTTTCAAAACACTGTTAGTGTGGCTCTGCCCTGCTTGTTATAACAAGGAAAAAAGTGCTATAATGAACAGAAACATGAAGAAAAGGAATCTTTTGTACTTGTAACCCTATGCAGATCGAAGGTAAATACCATTTTCCATATCTAACTTCCGTAAAGTTATTAATCCCCAAAGTGAAATGTTATTTTTTCAGTGGCTCCATAAGAATATGGATTCCAGACATATAAAATGTCAGGCACCAGGGGTAGGGGGACCCACTGGACCACCGCGGACGATGAAATAATACGACACCTGGCAGCGGAGTCTAAGTGGTACCCGGATTTCACCAGAGCCTGCAGCAAAGCGGGTTGGACTTGCTGCGGCGTGGTACCACCAGGTCGCTCCAAAGGCGTGACTTTGTTTGTTGTGGCAGCCAAGGTGTAGTACAGAATCGTAAGGCAAAACCGTAGTCAGGGAGAGGCAGGAGGTCGAGGCAGGATCAAAGTCAATAACGGAAACAGGGTCACAACAGGAAAACTATGAATAGGCACAGGGCATAGATAGCATGCTTTCTCAATGCCTATAAGACACAAAGATCCGGTGGGGTGTGCAGGAAGAGGCTGGCTTTTTTGGAATTCTGGGTATGGCCAGCACCAATCAATGGTGCGCTTGCCCTTTAAAACTTCAGGAGCCGACATTCGTGCGCCCTAGGAGTCTGGAACGCAAGCGCCTGACCACCGGAGCCGGAAAGAGGACAGGTGAGCACCTATGACAGTACCTTCCCCCTTCCCCTCTTCTTGGTCTGGTGGAATCTCTGCAGAAGACCACAGTTCAAGATATTGTCCTTGGGCTCCCAAGACCTCTCCTCAGGCCCAAACCTCTTCCAGTCAATCAGGAAGAACTTCTTACCTCTCACTGTCTTTATGTCCAGAACCTCCTTTACCTTGAAGACATCAGTGAGCCTCAGGAGCGGGAGGAGGATCTTGCCGGGAGAAGCAGTACAGGGTGACTGGCTTAAGGAGAGACACATGGAAGGTGTTCTAGATGAGCATGGTGGGAGGAAGGCACAGCATATAGGCCACAGGATTTATGCACTTCAGCACCTCGAAAGGACCCAGGAAACATGGACCAAGTTTTTAGCCAGTGATCTTCAGCCGGACATACTTGGTGAGTAGCCACACTTGGAGAGAAAGTGGGAGGAGACCTGCGTTTCTTGTTGGCCCTAGTCTTGGCTTGAGCAGAATACTGTAGCAGGGAAAGTCGAGTCTGCTTCAAGATAGACTTAAAATACTGGATCCACTCTTCCACGGCAGGAATGTCTAAAGACACAGAAAAGTAAGGCGTGGGTGTTGTCCATAGACGATGAAGAATGGCGCAAAGCCGGCAGATTCTGAGTCTAGAGGGTTGTAAGAAAACTCTGCCCACAGCAACCAGTCGTCCTGACGGGCAGAGACAAAATGACGGAAATATCAGCCCAGAGACTGATTAACGCTTTCCACTCACTTGGCCACTCGACTGCGGATGGTACGCAGAAGAAAAGTACAATTTTACTTGAAGTTGGCGGCACAGAGATTGGAAACAAACTGAGCCCCCCTGATCAGAAACGATATGCTGAGGATGTTCATGAAGCCAGAAGATGTGAAGGAAGAACAGACTGGCAAGACATGGAGCAGATGGCAGACCTGGCAGAGGAACAAAGTTGGACATTTTGGAAAACCGGTCAGTTACCACCCAGATGACAGTATTGTCAGAGGAAGGAGGAAGGTCCGTGATAAAATCCATAGCCACGTGAGTCCACTGGCAGCCATGTATCGGTAACGGCAGAAGAAGACCAGCAGGTTTGAGTCGAGCTTGCTTACTCCAGGAACAAGAAGTGCGGGAACCAACAAAATCCTGTACATCGTTGACCAGATCAGGCCACTTATAGAAACAGGAAATGTGGGCAACAGACCATTGTACCCCAGGGTGCCCAGCCACACGTGAGAAATGTCCCCAAGTCAGTGTCCTCTTCCGAAGAGGTCGGACGTAGGTCTTGCCAGAAGGAAGCTGCCAAAGGTCCACTGGAGGGACAACAACCAGTTACTCAGGAGGAATGACTAGCCGAGGTGCCGGTTGTTTCCCAATAGAATCAGAGGCACGAGAGAGAACATCAGCCTTGATGTTATTTTTGCCGGACAAAAGTGGATTAGGAAATTGAAACAGGAAAAGAAGAGTGACCAGCGAGCTTGTCACGGATTGAGATGCAGAGCTGTCTGGAGATAGAGGAGGTTCTTGTGATCTGTGTATATGGAGACTGGAAAGTGGGCTCCCTCCAAAAGATAGTGCCACTAGTTTTAAGGCCAGCAGCTCTTGGTCCCCTATGAAGTAATTCCTCTGAGCAGAGGAAATAGTCTTAGAGAAGAACCCACAGGTGAGGCTTTGGCACTTGGACCTTTTCTGGTTGAGCACTGCTCCAGCTCCTACTGAGGAGACATCAACCTCAGCTGGAATGGCTTCTCCGAATCAGGCCGTGTGAGAACTGTGGCCGTGTGAGAACAAGGCCCCAGTTTAGAGAAAGCTTCTTCAGCCGCCGCTGGCCAGAGTTTAGGATTGGCGTTCTTCTTGGTCAGCGCCACGATGGGAGATACAAGGGAGGAGAAGTGTGGTATAAACTGCTGGTATTAATTGGCAAAGCCCAGGAATCTCTGTAAAGCACAAAGTCCTACTGGGCAAGGCCACTGGAGAACTGCAGACAGCTTAGTGTAAGCCCATCTGTAAGGCCTTGTCAGAGATGATGTACCCGAGGAACGGAAGGCTCTTCTGGTGGAACTGGCACTTCTCGAGTTTGGTGTAAAGGCGATTGGCCCTTAAACGTCTTGCCATATGTAAGCGGTGGAAAAGTTCTGTGATCAATGGCAATGGGTAAGGGTTCTTCACAGTGATCTTGTTAAGGCCATCCATTTTGGCCACAAAGAAGAACCCTGAACCCTGCAGGAGAAGAGGACTTGCGTATGAACCCTCTCTGCAGGTTCTCTTTCACGTAGGCTGACATCACTGTGGTTTTGGGCACAGACAGTGGGTACACCCGACCCCATGCAGGAAATGTGCCCGGTAGCAAGTCAATAGGACAGTCATAGGGACGGTGCGGTGGCTAAGTCTCTGCTTCACCAGTCTGCCAGTTAAACACGGGTGCGTGGCGCTGCAACCATTGAAGACCCAGAAGACCTGACGACGTGGATATCACATAAAATGAAAGTCTCTCCTTGTGCATGGTCCCCACTTTCAGGCGTAGGGGTTCAGTGCAATACCAGACTGGATCGTGAAGAATCTGCCCACTGATGTGATGACCAGCGACTTCAGGCGGACCACAGGAAGGTGATACTGAAAGATCAGGGCAGCATCCACGAAGTTTCCTGCAGAACTGGAATCAAGGAAGGCAGAGACTTGAAACTGATTGCCCGTCCCGGAGCTAAGTAAGCCGTGGAACTTTGTTCTCACCTAGGGGCACTTCTCCCAAGAACCCTAGGAGCGTGCGTTTCCCGGACCCTAAGGACGGAGTAGGCAGGTCTGAAGGAAGTGTTCCAGGCTGGCACAATAGAGACAGAGGTTCTCTTGACATCGCCTGGAACGCTCTTGGGGAGACAGCCGAGCTCTATCCACTTGCATCGTTCCTCTACAGCAGACACGGCAGGTGGCTGAAGTGGCCTTTGGAAGGCCGGAGCCAGACAGGGCAAACGTTGGGCCCTTGTTCAAGATGTTGCTCCTCATACCGCTCCATAAACCGGATGTCAATCTGAGTGGCCAGAGAGATGAGACCACTCAGAGTAGATGGCAGGTCATGTGCAGACAGTGCCTCTTTAACCTGTCCAGGAATTCCCTTTTTAAAGGTTGCAACCAGGAGTGCTTCGTTCCTGGCTAGCTCAGATGAGTTCCCTTGACACAGGTTCAGCAGTGCAGTCTCAGCAGAAGCGGCCCGTGCAGGTTCGTCAAAGGACCGGAACTCAGGAAAGAAGGAGGTAATATTACCCGTGAATCTTTCCTGTTCCAGAGGGGGGTAGCCGATGAGAGGGCCTTACCAGAGAGGAGGCTGATGATGAAAGGCACTTTGGATCGTTCCATGTCAAACTGTGTCGGCATAAGTTCAATGTGCAAGGAGCACTGAGTGATAAAGCCCCTGCAAAAGTTGGGGTCCCTATCATATTTGGAAGCCATGAAGAGTCTCAGCCTAGGTTCAGCGAAAAGGTAGGCCTACCATATGAGCAGGAGGAGCTGCAGGTACTTGACACTGCTACTGAGTAGCCATCAACTGTTGCAACATGGCAGTCGAAGTTGTCCAAGTTGCTGACCTCGCGCGGCAATCTGCAGGGACTGCTGGACCACGATGGTGGTAAGATCAGCCAAGTCAGGTAGCAGAACCTTGGCGGGATCTGTGGTCAGATATTACTGCCAGGCTCCAGGGGTAGTGGATCCACTAGACCACCGCAGACCATGACGTAAGCTGACATCTGGCAGCGGAGTCCAAGTGGTATCCGGTTTTCACCAGAGCCCACCGTGTTGTACCACCAGGTCGCTCCACAGGCAAGACTTTGTCAGCGGTGGCAGCCAACGCGTAGTACAGAATCGTAAGGCAAAACCGTGGTCAGGGACAGGCAGGAGGTCGAGACAGGCAGCAGAGGATCAGAGACGGGAAAGCAGCGAAAGGTCAGGGCAGGCAGCACTGGATCAATGTCAATAACGAAACCGGGGTCACAACAGTTAATCGAAGTATAAGCACAAGGCATAGATAGCAAGCTTTCTCAATGGCTAGGAGGCACAAAGATCTGGCGGGTTTGCAGGAAGAGACTGGCTTACATGTTATTCATTCAATGGTGCGATGGCCTTTCAAATCTTCGGAAGCTGACGCACGAGCGCCCTAGAAGGCTGTACACTGAAGTAAATTATTGGTGTTAGAAAACAAGATTTTTTTGTTTAAAATCTATAAAAAAAATAATAAAGTCTAAATATATTTGGTATCCTCGTGATTGTACCGACCCAACGAATACATTTGAAGCGCACATTGGAAGCCATAAAAACTGTGCCTACAAGAAAGCTGCTAGCTTCTTTGAGTTTTGGTAATGCCTTTGGAAAGGAAACTAACTTTACCTATTTTGCTTCTGCTTTGAGCCTGAATTTACTGGTTAAGGGATTCTAACCCATTGAAAGGAGGGAGAATCAGTTTCAAGATCCATCAGATATCATTGACTCAAGTCAATGATATCTTGTGATATTGTTTGGGGGCTTCTGTGGTTGGAAACACATAATCCAGTCCTGGTGTACAGGGGAATTGGTTAAATGGGGTCCAAATTGCACCCTCCACTGTGCTTCATTGTTTTTGTTTGAGTGTTAGATGGAGGTAGATAACTTGCCTGAAAGCATATAAGATTCTGTTGATGTTTTGGACAAAAGAATCTGGTGAAAACTGGGTGCCACTAAAACGCCGGTCCCAAGAGTTGGCTTGTGTGTTGGAGGTCCAGTGGGTTCACTACTCCAGAAGCCTGACAGTAGGATCCGGCCATGGACCCCGCCAAGTTTCCGCTATCTAGACTGGCTGATCTTACCACTGTTGTGGTCCAGCAGTCCCAGCAGAATTACTCCACAGGAGATAGAGAACTTCTGGCCATAAAACTTGCCCTGGAAGAATGGCGATATCTTATGGAGGAAGCTCAACATCTGGTCTGTGTATATAAAAATCTCCTGTATCTCCAGACAGCCCAACGTCTCAACCCTAGGCAAACCCATTGGTCACTCTTCTTCTCACGTTTTAAGCTTTTGATCCCCTTCCGTCCTGCGGAGAAGAACATCAAGGCTGATGCCCTTTCCCGTGCCTCTGATGTTGTTGGAGAAGAGCCGGTCCCTCAGTGAATTATTTCTCCTGAACGGCTGGTTGTTGCTGTTCTGGTGGATCTACGGTGGATATTCTTGGGAACATTGTTTGCGTCTGGCTGGGCACTCTGGGGCACTCGGTGGCCCTAATCTCCCGTTTCTAATGGTGGCCTGACCTGGTTAAAGATGTTCCGGATTTTGTGGGTTCCTGCACTTCCTGTGCTCATAATAAGCCATCTCACTTCAAACCAGCTGGTCTACTCCTGCCGTTACCGATACCCATCTGCCCGTGGTCTCACTGGCCATGGACTTCATCAGACTTCATCCGCTTCTCCAAGATGTCCCAATTTGTGCCTCTGCCCAGTCTGCCGTCAGCTCCTCGTCGTGCCAGCCTGTTCTTCTCCCACATCTTCCAGCTACATGGACATCGCCTCTGACCGTAGGGTCCAGTTTGTTTCCCGCTTCTGCCATTCTCTCTGCAGACAACTTCAAGTAAAGTTGTATTTCTCCTCAGCGTACCACCTTGAGTCCAATGGACAAGTTGAGAGGGTTAACCAGACTCTGGGATGTTACCTCCGTCATTTTGTTTCTGCCCGACAAGACGACTGGTCCACTTTGTTGCCTTGGGGGGAGTTCTCCTATAATTCCTTGGATTCAGATTCTTGTCTATGGACAGCATCCTCATCCACCTCTCCCTCCAACGCCCAGGGCTTGTGTCATCTTAAGAAAAGAGCTTTTAACATAAAATATTAAAGGTTATATTTTATCTACCACTATCTTTCTTTCAACTTTTCCCCTTTTTGTGAACAATGGGGCACATTTAATTACCCGGTCACTGTAGTTCACTGAAAATGAATTGTCTGTCTATAATGCTGCGTGTTGCTTTTCACTTAGATTGTGCACCTGACATCATGAATGTATTGTTTCCCCGTTCAGGTCCGACAGAGTTCACCATCTTTTTGTAGTGCATCTTAAACATAGGGATTGCGACACAATTTAAAGGTTTAATATGGCGCTCAGTCCGAATCAGTCCGACTGTCCAACAGCACGCCCCGTAATTTGTGTTGCTGCTTCGTCTCAAAAAGGGTCGTGTGCACCACAATCCCAACGCAAAAACTTCTTAAATACCTGTGCAGGCCGCTTTAGTCCCAAAAAATTTGCACAGTCCCACAAAAGTGCACAGCTCAACCCTTAGTAAATGAGCCCCAATGTGTGAGCAGTGTCTTGGTCCCTAGAAAAACACTTTTCCAATGGCTTTAGGTGACCACTGTGAAATGTTCGCGACCCATAGGTTTACAATAGCTGCTCCAGGCACTCCAGAGGGGACATATCCGCATTTCTGATCCATAAGCAGGAATGCTCTGGTAATATGGGCTTACACTTAGGTTCATTTGCAAGAAGTGATTATTATAACAATTAATTCAAAGATGAGCATCCTGTTAGAGTATGTGCACACATATTAACGCAGTGCAAAGTTAGAATTTTTAATTATGCAGCTTTTCATATGCTAAATGAAAGTATTAAATTTAGGGCTTTTTCATCTATTTTAGACAGATTTTTTAAAACACTTTTTATAGGTTAAAACAAATTTTATTATCACTTACTACATAAAACATATCCATGGTTAATGGGGCTTTAAAAGGTAGAAAAAAATTTCAAATGAGGAATGAGGCACCAAACATCTTAAGGACCCATCACTCTGAAAAAGTGCACTAGGAGCTGCTTACTGAAGTGGTCCAGCGTATTCATGAAGGGGCGCTGCCCCTTCCCGGACCACCCCGCTAGCTCCATAGGGAAGTGGTGACTGGCACGAGTCATGCCGCAGTCACCGCCCCCAAAGCTGCCTCCTAATGAATACGCCAGAGCGCTTTGAGAGCGGTCCGGGGTTAGTACTGTACATCGCAGCGGTGTTAGCGTTATCGAAGGTTTCCGATAACGCTAACGGTATAACACATTGCTGTGTTCGTTTTAGCACTAGGAGCTGCTTACTTTAGTAACATCTTCTAGTGCACTTTTTCAGGGTGGCAGGTCCTCTTTAAATTACAGTTCTAAATCATATACATTTGAGAGCTGTACCTGACATACAACACTGACAATACAAATATGCATACTTTGTTTTTACCAGAACCTGGCCAGATGTAAGAGTTGGCAATCTCTGTCAAGTGACAGGAATAGTTTGATGTCCATACAAAAAGCAAAGTAAAATCTAATTTTGATATAGGCATGGTTGGTAGAATACTTAGCACTAAATATGCCCAATAGGATTCTCCCATAACAGCCTCCACCTTGTCTAAAGTTGAAGGAAAGTAAAGGCGCACAGGGGGTTTAGGCATGCACACCATGACCAGACCATAGTCTTTTCTATATATGTATGTATATGACAGGGCACAAGATATTTTTATCCTCAAAGAATACAATTATAGATATAAGAATACAATAAATGCTGACACTGTGGGGGTGATGGACCAAAATTGGCTTCAAATTGTCACAATGGATAAAAGAAAATCGAATTATTAATGAAATAGCTGGATAAAAACTCTGAAGAATGTTTATTCTCCCTCCTATTAGTGGCGTAATATCTGATGCATAGCAGATTAGATCATATCCACTGCAGATACCACAACTCTTTATGAAAAAACATACCCCTATTATATAGAGCCTTTTTAACGTGATTAGAAAACGTGTTTCAAAATCAGAGGGTTTTTTTTGGTGAACATTCTAACTGAATTATCGCTAATCACATTTTTATCTAGGTTATTGCATCAACTAGGGGTTTGTAAGAATATAAAAATAAGAAAGAGAAAATAAAACAGTACTAGGTATATTGTTGAGTTTAAGAGGAGTAAGAATAAGGAACTAAAAGTTCATACAATTGTAATTTATAAGTGTATTAGATAAAAAGTGACTGTGTAGAACATGTAAATCTTTTTCAAGTAGAGGAAACCAGCTGGGACAATTAGAGGTATTTACAAGAGTGATAAAAGAAAGATAAAAGCAAGGACAGTTATGTAAGTGACAAGCAATGTGTGTAGTCGCTGTCCGAATATATATATAACAATTATGGACAGGTGACAAAAATAACTTGAATGGGTTTAGTGGAAGGGGATAGGCAAGAACTTGCCAGGATGTGATCTGAGGGTTCTCTTTCAAGCTTGTCCTGAGCTTTGAGTGACAGGTTAGTGTGTGTGTGTATGTGTGTCTGTGTAACACGCCTACAAAGCTCATATCAAGTCAGCAAAAACAAAAAAACCAAAGAGGGTCTCCTTTCTGTAAAGGGCTGGACAGTGTGATAATGCATTAACTGACATGGGTCCTTCCCCCAACCAATCGAAACACAAGGTAGAGGCGTGGGCTTCCTAGCCCTCTTATAAGCACCTCTCCAGCAAAGGTTCTCTCCGACAGCTTCTGTGTGGGGTCCAGGGTTAAGGGTGATCCATTCTCCTGCTAAGGACAGAGCAGGAGATGAGCTGTTGAGCCACGGGGTCGGCTCTTAAGGGAGAATCAGCTGCAGAAAAGGGGAGACCTGCCCATCAAAGACTGAGAACCACAAGAGGTGGGGGGAAATAGTCTACTTTATCTTAAGGACAAAGTGAGCCCTTTGCGGCAGGGCTGAAAGGGAAGGATGGAGAACGCACACACCAAATCCACAGAGGAATGCCTCGCCTATTTTGGAGTCAATGAAAATACAGGTCTGTCACCTGACCAAGTCAAGAAGAACTTTGACAAGTATGGACCCAATGGTATGTTTTATCTACATTTTTTTAAACATCTTAAATCAATGGAAATTTGTTTTTGTCCTGCTTCACTTTTATGCAACAGAATACAAATAAAGTAACAACATAATTCCCACTTTTTACAAATACACTCACCCTAAAATTTCCTAAATATGGCAAACAAACTTTTAGAACAGAAACAATCGTGGCTTACCAACACCTACCCCCCTGCAAACACAAAACTTCCATATATTACTGACAGAAGCCTGCATAAAACACGGAGAATACAACTTAAAATACCAAATCAAATAAAACAGAAAATACATTAAGACTCACTGTCTCAGAAAGCACATAAAATTTTCAGTTTGTGTCAAATGTAGAAGTTGGAAAAGTTTCAGATACATTTTATAAACTAAAATAAGTTACGAAATGTAATGTATTTTAAGGACATTGATAGAGGTGGAGTAGAACATCTACATTACAGGCTGACAGTCATGTCTGGTCATCTGTAGACTTAGAGGCCAATCCCTGGCCCTGAAAAGTTCATCCGTATCTGCAGATCTTACTTTTAGAAGTGTAAGTGATGTACTTTGCATTGAAATGCCTGTGAAGTTGAGGACATCTGTTCTGTGCCTCTTGTCACCCTTCTGTTGTCTGCAGTAGATGTCAGAGTTAGGAAGAAGAGTCACACATCTTAGTAGTGTCTCATACATATTGTTATGCATCGTCTTACTTTTACAAGTTCTGTATTAGTAAGATATTAGGGCATAACTGTACTACTACATCCCTGCACATACACACAGGGTTTACTGGCAATGTTATTACGGAGTTGCTATGATTATCTTTTACTAGTCCTGGGGGACGATGAGGGGGATTTCTGTAAATGTCACATTCTTGCAGTCAAAGCTACATGAGCTGGCAAAGCAGAATGGCCAACAGTGGGGTCTGCGCTGATTTATCTGGTGAACATACAAGCTCAGTAATTTACATGCATTAGTCCGTATTAGTTGTATGTAAATCTTCTGGTTCCAGCTATAGTGCTTCATAGATATTAGCCTTAGAATATAACTGCTGAATATATATATATATGTATGTATGTATGTGCACATATTGTGCGAAATGTCTCACTGTTATATACAGAATGTGTAAGTGGAAGAAAATATATTCTCTGTGCCCAGTGTAATGTATAGATCTGCATAGTACACATTCTGTACATATTAGGTGACACATATAGAACGCCATGCCATTAAACATTTGTGTCTCTGTAATGATTTGCATATAGGGACATAAAGGTCCTATACATTGTAACCTCCAAGGCTCCTCACATGGCAGAGCGATGTATTTTTGTATAGCGGTATTAGATCCAGCCCATGATGTCACTCTCCTTATACAGACATCTCAGTGGTGTCCTTCAAGAGAGTCCCAGGCTGCAAAGTGCTGAGAGACCAGATCCTTCCTATGGTCTTCCCAATCTCAATGTCGGACAGTGTGCCCCCAAAATACTTTTATAATAAGTCGTTCACCTCTATATATAGACATATTGGTACTCTGCAAAGAAATTCTATAGCCGGAGCGCTAAATATAGTGGCAACCTTGCATTAACTGCTAAGAAGTTACAATTGTCTATAAAGTTGCTACCGCCCTTAAAAAAAATTTTTTTAATTTAAACTTGTTATATTGTGTCTGCAGCTGAAATTCTACATTCAGTTCTTTTGTAGCGCAGCTATCAACAGCAAAATGTGCATGGATTTTAAGGATATATATCACGTCATACAAAATTAATAGCTGATTTTTACAATTTAGTATTCGCATCTAATGATTTACCAAATGCTTAGAGGTTTATAACACGGTTTTTCTGGAAGCGAGAAGGTTAAAGGGCACTTCAGGGCTTGAGTACCACTATGCTGGCCCAGCGCGCACAGTATGGTGCAAGATCCAGAGATTCATGTCCGAGAGCATTCTGTTCCCTAGATCGTACATAGTATCTGCGTGACACTGACAGCAGGATTTATGGAGCTGACATATAACACCCAGGATACCCTCTTACATGCTCATCATCAACATGGTCATATGACTACACATTTACTCCATTTTCTGCTACAAGGATCTACAGGTTCACGTTGACCCTTGAATACATCTGCTCATAAAAGTGCAAAGTGACTTGTATAAGCCGCTTCATGACCCTATACAGCAATCCACTATCCTAATAAATAAACATCAATTAATTTACTATTAAAAAAATTTTAAATTAAAAACACATATAAAATTTTTATTTCATGTAATGTAGGTGGTCATGTTTACTAACCAAAATTCTCAGATAAATTATAAGGAGTAAAGGAAAATATCTTTATCAGATATTTATCAGATGTAATCACACGTTGTGACTAATATTTGCGGCTAGACATAGAACACACATTGGTGTGCAGCCATTTCTGGATTATAGAGATATTTGCTGCTGTAGGTTTGCGATGTACTGCAATGTTCCTATTAAATGCTGATTTTTCTCTTTTCTCCCTTGTTTCTCCGCTGCTGCTGCTGTGACTGACCAGAGCTCCCAGCTGAAGAGGGTAAGCTGTGTGTTTTACTAAACATTGTAAGAGTGCCTGCTGATGTGTGAAGTGTTGTTTGATGGAAACAACAGCGTCTGTGGCAAAGTATGACTGACAAAAACTCTTCTGCTCACTACAGGAAAATCCCTTTGGGAACTGGTTGCAGAACAGTTTGAAGATCTGCTTGTCCGAATTCTGCTGCTGGCTGCCATCATTTCTTTTGTAAGTACGGAGTATACTTCATATATCATATAGGGAAATGGTATGGAAACCATTTATTTATTTAACATGCGTTTTTATTGATTTAATTTGTAAAAATGACAATAAAGCGTTACACACCGCCATGATATCTGGCAGCGCTATGCAGATCATGGAGTGCATTTACAAACAAAATAAGACATTACAGGGTAACACAAGAGTGTAAAAGCCAAACTAATACAAGCTGATTATAATAATGATCTTTATCTTATTCTGTAACTCTTAGTTAATCAACATCTAAAACAAAGCAACATTACTGGGTGATGAGGACGCTGTAGGCGAGAGGTCACCAGCACTAGGCACAGCTATGTATGTTGGTCATTGAGGAGTATTCCATATGTCCTAAAATAATGATCTTATGTGAACAAAACTTTCTTTCTATATTATACAATGATATTCACTCATATAACACAGGGAGTGCTTTGTCCTTTACACTAAAATGTGAACTACAGCAGGTACAGCTTAGAGAAGATTTGAATTATTGTATATACTCGAGTATAAGCCGACCCAAGTATAAGCTAGGGCCCCTAATTTTACCACAAAAACCTATATATTTTATACTCGAGTATAAGCAGAGTTTGGGTTTTCAGCACATTTTTGTTGTGCTGAAAAACTAGGCTTATACTCGAGTATATATGATACATACGTAAAAAATATACATATTTAAACATTTTCTAATGCCATTCTCTGATGGAGGTTTCGGTCTGTCTCAGTCCCTCCCCTCCAGAGACTTAGGTTACCCTATGAAGAAATGCCCTATTCTGTGAAATAAACTGCTCAGCTGTTCCCAGACAATAAGCAGACAGTTCTTAGATCATGACCCTTCTGAGTATTTGAGGTCGGTTAATCTATGGGAAGGTGCTCCATGACTGAGGGCATCCCTCAGAGTGCAGGGTATGGAAAGTTTCAGCCGACACTTTCTTTATCACGAGGAAGAGTCCCATACATAAGGCTCTTGTAAGTAGTCCTACAGACTTGTACAAAGTACATTATCAAAGACTACAGACTGTGCAGTACTAAATAACAGCATTCAGGAAGATCATCCTAAAATAATATCATTACTTCCTATATGTAAATAAGCTATCGCTGTATTCTGCATGTCACTAGTGAGACGTGTTACATCTATAGATTTTGTACAAGCTCCTGGGCACTTATAATAAATCTGTAACAGGCCATTTATAATACAGGTGGTCTCTGGGCCCCTTAGGGTTTAGGGCCGAGCTGTTTGTTGGAGCTGCACGTTCTGTTGCTTTTTCCCTTCTTCTATAATGATACATTATACACAAACCACTTTCACATTACAATTCCTAATCCTCTTTTACAGAACAACTCCAAGTTATACACACACACACACTTGCACGGCTCAGAAGGGCTTATCGCAGACTTGCCCAACATATTATTTTATGTTATATTATTCTTTTATCCATGGCTGGATTCTACTTTATATACGCAGAATAATCCCGAGTCACACCACAGAGAACTGGTTGGTGTTAGGTCACACATGATATGGGCCATGTGAAAGGGTTACCCAGGCTCTAACCCTGACCTTTTCTTTTCCCAACGAGCGGCACATTCTGCAAGTTAAATTTGTCTTGAAGATAACTCGATCCAGCCAGTGGGCAGCTCAAGTGTCAGACAGCTGCAGCGAGACTGCAGGAGGAGGCCCAACAAGAGAGGGGAGGTCAGGGGAGACAGAGGGTGTTCCTCGCAGGGCTGAGTGACAGGCCCGGGTGGCTATGTATTTTGCAAGCACAACAGCTGCATGAAGTATGGAAGGGCCCCATAAAATAGCTGTAAATCTACTCTTAGGTAATTTAAGACACTGTTGATAATAACAAGGGTCCTTCTGTGACACAGCTCTACTAAGAAACCCTGAAAACCAAATTTAGCTGACAAAGTATTTCATGAAATAAAAAAAGGTAAAGTTACAACCCTATAGTCAAACTAAACTAATTACCGTGGTGTATCCTTCCAACATCAGAGTAAACAAGGTAACCTTTAACAAACTTTTATAAATGAATATACGCAGATGATATAGTTTATAGAAGAAATATCTTCCTGTGTCCTTCTATTCCCTTTATCCTACATTCAAGCAGTTTCTGTAACTCAGCTTTCTGTTCTGTAATCTACGGACAGCTCAAAGATACAGGAGCCTGGATAGTCTAATCTTCTAATGAAGCTGAATAATTATGTTAAATATTCTATAGCTATGAACTATAACTATATAACAATAACATCCTTCGCCACCTATCCTTGTTCTTATGCTGTATATGGGAACTCAGATACACTGCTCACTACAGGAGAAAGAAAAGACAAAAAAATTAAGATAAATGCGATCTAGGTTTTTCTTTACTGTTGCAGAGTTAGATGTAATGGTTACAGTAGGTATGAGTTTTTGGCTTTATATGTACCTGTATTCGCTACAGTATATAGGGGTAATGTGAAAAAACAAGAGGTGTAAAAGTTATAGCTCTACAACCTATACAGCAATTATACATATAATCTGATCGGGGCTGATAACAGTGTGTGGTTCGCAGGTCCTGGCCTGGTTTGAAGAAGGTGAAGAGACAATCACAGCTTTCGTGGAACCCTTTGTCATCCTGCTCATTCTCATCGCTAACGCAGTTGTAGGAGTCTGGCAGGTAAGAGCGTTTCTACAGATACATCTATTGGCTCTTTGCTCATGTTGTTTCCATCAATCACAACCAAGAAAATAATACTATCCTTTATTAGACGATCACTTCTAACCGATTTCCTGTCTGCAATTTCTAAGACATGTGTTTGTCACCCAGGAAAGGAACGCTGAAGATGCCATTGAAGCTCTTAAGGAATATGAACCCGAGATGGGAAAAGTTTACCGCAGTGACAGAAAATCAGTACAAAGAATCAAGGCAAGAGAAATTGTGCCTGGTGACATTGTGGAGGTAGCAGGTGAGTAGTTGCAGAGACTTCTACACAATATATACGGCTGACAGCATATAACATCTGTCACACTTAGGCCCAAAAGCCTTTTTTTTACTTTATTGCTCCAATTTAGCTAAAGGATGGTTGATAGCTTTCTCCCTCTGAGACCTCTGATTTGTAAATCACAGATCCCCAATGCTGACCATGTTTGCCTCATTCATGAATGGATGTAATAACAACTAGAAAGGCAATTTTACACTAAATCTTATATTTATGAGGATTGCACTGTACATGCAGCAATACTGCTGGTACTGCACACATCGTATAACAAAGCTCTTTACTCACAGCCAATTATAGGCAGCAAGCAAGGAGCTTTGTTATGACTATAAGCCCATAGCCATCAGTTGATCAGTCAAATGGGGCAGGCTTCCAGACAATTCTGCATGAGACTGTGGTGGCGCTGAGTGGGGCATATTAACAAAAGGGCAGCCACCATTACCATCTCTGCTATGAAGCTGGTGGTCAGATGTTCGGCTGGGCCTGGGTGCCTGCCTTAGTGGCTCTGGCTGCATACTAGATGCAGTCAATGCACAGTAGAAGCCCTCAGGAAGTTATAGTCATAGACAAAATAAATTATCTGTGCCACAGTCCAAAATAACACCTCTTACTGTGTGCTTTATCATTGAGCTATACCTGGCTGATGTATAGATAGCTGGTGTGTGTTCCCAACTGCGGCCCTAATTGTATCCTACCCGGTCTCGCTCAGTTGCAGACGTGCTTCTTACAGATATTCCATTGGTGATAACTATTTGTACATTGATTCTTAGTAAACATATTCATAGTGATGCCTTCTATTTGTTCTTAGTTGGTGACAAAGTCCCAGCTGATATCAGACTCATCAGCATTAAATCTACCACCCTGCGTATCGACCAGTCCATCCTGACAGGTAGGTAAAAAAAAAAACCCAAACAGATAAAACAGTAAACTGTAAATTATTTTATGGACTCCTTACCTAATACTTGTGTGTCCTGTAGGAGAGTCTGTCTCTGTCATCAAACACACAGAGGTTGTTCCCGACCCCAGAGCTGTCAATCAGGACAAGAAAAACATGCTGTTCTCCGTAAGTGTTTTACAGTCTATTTTGTCTTCTATTCAGTTTCTAGTCTTTCGACTCGCGGGCTTATTGTACTTAACTCTTGATCCTAGGGTACCAATGTAGGAGCTGGTAAGGCTATTGGCGTTGTTATTGCCACTGGTGCCAACACTGAAATTGGTAAGATCCGTGATGAGATGGCAGCGACAGAACAAGAGAAGACCCCACTTCAGCAAAAACTTGACGAGTTTGGAGAGCAGCTGTCCAAAGTCATTTCCCTCATCTGTGTTGCTGTATGGCTCATCAACATCGGACACTTCAATGACCCCATCCATGGCGGCTCTTGGATCAAAGGAGCCATTTATTACTTCAAGATTGCTGTGGCTCTGGCTGTGGCTGCTATCCCTGAAGGTTGGTGAAGTACACTACCACAAATAATAACACGGACACAGTGTGCTCCCCATACAATAGCTATCTGTGGTTTACACTTACAGGTCTCCCCGCTGTGATCACCACTTGTCTGGCCTTGGGTACAAGACGTATGGCTAAGAAGAATGCTATTGTCAGAAGCTTGCCCTCTGTGGAAACTCTTGGTTGCACATCAGTCATTTGCTCTGACAAGACTGGAACTCTGACCACCAACCAGATGTCTGTCTGCAGGGTACGCGTATACTATCCTATACTAGAGAGGGCAAGATCTTTATAGAGTGAATTAATTCAATTAATTTGTGTCTTACAGATGTTTGTTCTTGATAAAGTTGAGGGTGATGCCTGCACCCTGAATGAGTTCTCCATCACTGGATCCACCTATGCCCCCGAAGGAGAAGTGTGAGTTTATTTGTCTAGTCAAATTTTTGGCACTTATGACACATGCACAACAAACCTGAATGACTTTAAAGGACACCTACCACCAAGATGAAGGATTGTAAACCAAGCACACTGACATGCATATGTGTGCCCCCTCCAGCAGTACCCGCTCTTCTTTTAGATTCTTATGCCCTCATATTTACAAAACAAGTTCACAATTATTCTGGGTTCCTTTAAGGAACATACACGTACAACCTGTGTATTTCTTGTCAATTTCCAACACCATTCATCTATTTTATCCCCTATTCAAACCTCTTCATCCCTACCCACCTTACCCACTTTTGCTCATACATGATCTACTGCCTTTGTCCTACTTTACAATTTTCCATCCCTCGATTACTGCTTCTATCCCCATTTTTTTGCATGTCATCTCTTTCTTTTTGTTCATGATCTGCTCTTCCTTCTGTCTCATCTCCACCTATACGTGGCTGGCCTTGTCTCTCTGTGGTGCCATGTCAGTATGAAGAATGATAGGCCTGTGAAGGCTGGCCAGTATGATGGCCTAGTGGAACTGGCCACAATCTGTGCACTTTGCAATGACTCTTCCCTCGACTTCAATGAGGTAAAAACTGAGATATTTAAGCATTCACCTAACATCACCGGATGTGGTTTGGATTTTTTTTTTTTTAACACTTACTGCATGAGCTATTAACTTTGTTATAAGTTTTGGAGTCCGCACCAAAGTTTTTCATTTTAAAATAAAACCTTTTTAAGGGTTAATAACTACTAAACTTCCATATGGCACCTACTAGAACTAGGATTTTAAATTGTAGTTATATATCAAGAAAAAAATAATACATCTTATGAAATAATTTTATTTTTAAAGATAATTCTCGGTTTGTCTAACCCCTTTCATACAACTGTATATGGCAATGTGCACTGCACAGTATAGTGAGCACTTACTTGTGTCACCGCACCGTTGCAGGAAAAAGGATAGATAAATGCTCTATCTTTCACTGTATGTACAGCCCAGTAGCACGGCTCCTTCAGCCGGCTGTGTGCTTCATCTCGGATCCGGCCTGGGCGTAGCATACGCTCGTGTGTAAGGGGCCTAATACTCAAGAACAAAAATCTTTACATACATTTATTCTGTCAGTCTTTTTTTTTTTTTTTAACTTAATACTATAGTGCCCATACTGCCAAGTACATTGGTAATGAGGACGTATAATATATATATATGTATATATATATTCTGCCTAACTGCCCCTTACTCCGGCACGGCACACAGTCATCCCTATTAACATATGTATTGGTGAAAACTGCTTAACTTATTATATAATTTCTTTTACCCCCTCAGTCCAAAGGAGTATTCGAGAAGGTTGGAGAAGCCACCGAGACAGCCCTGACAACTCTTGTTGAGAAGATGAACGTATTTAACACAGAAGTTAAGAGCCTGTCTAAAGTTGAGCGTGCCAACGCCTGCAACTCTGTAAGTGTTAGAAAACTGCTCACAAAATCCGATAGAACGTCTATCTTTGCTTCATCATGTTTCTGCAAAACACAAGATGAGATAACCTTCTACTTTCCCAGAAGTACTGCCTAACTTGTGACATACAACCCCAGCTGCCTGCCTTCTACCATTATAGAAATCTAATTATGTCCCACTCAGCAGGCTGGCAACAGTGTATCAAGAACTCGGCTATAGCGCACACCTGCCTTGTACTTGTCATGTACAAGAAACCCAACTCCCTTCTAGCAATGTGCTTCTTAATGATCCCCTGAAATGAACTATCCCAAACACATGCCACGGGGGTATTATGTACAACCACTCTATGGAGTTCAGCTTTTTCCAAGTTCTGTAAAACGTTAAAAGTTTCTGAAACGTGAACGACGAAAAAAAAAATCTCTATTTTTACAAAAATATTTCTCGTGTGATTTTTTTTTCCAGGTTATCAAACAGCTGATGAAGAAAGAATTCACCCTGGAGTTCTCCCGTGACAGAAAGTCCATGTCTGTCTATTGTACCCCCGCCAAGGCTTCCCGTGCTGCAGTTGGTAACAAGATGTTTGTGAAGGTAAGGGTGTAAATCCATAATATACGGCTATAAAAAAAATTAGGTTGGCAATTTACTCTGCTGGTATCCAATTCAAATGGCCTTAGTACAGATAGTCCATTGAAATGCTGCACAGTAGATTAGCTACAGATCTATCTTTGCATTGAAAATTAAATTTATTTTTTTTTTTTATTTTTTTTTACACACAACAGGGTGCCCCTGAGGGTGTCATTGACCGTTGCAACTATGTACGTGTGGGCACAACACGTGTACCTCTTACTGCAGCCATCAAGGACAAAATCATGACCGTAATCAAGGAATGGGGCACAGGCAGAGACACCCTGCGTTGCTTGGCTCTGGCTACAAGAGACACCCCACCAAAAAGAGAAGACATGATTCTTGACGACTCTACCAAGTTTGCCGACTATGAGGTAATCTATGTTTATTTAAGACTCTTTCGATGGTGTGCACATTACTTACTTGTATTTCACACCACCCTCTGTTTGCTCATTTGTCTGTTCACATGACATTAATGAACACAATTTATCATTTATGTTGGGATGTATATGGTAAATGGATTCCTCTGACAGATGACATACAGGGGAATCCGTCCATCCATATATAGACTTCCTTACATGTTTCTAACAGCTACTGCTGTATGGGATGGTAACTCCTATTAAGCTATTCCATACAGTTTTTTTCTGTAGTTACATTCTGTTTACATGGTATAACTAATGTAACCCTATGAACCCTGTACTGCCTGCAAAACCAAGATTCATTCATTTTCTTTTGCAATTCTTCTCCCACAGACTGACTTGACATTTGTTGGCTGTGTGGGTATGCTGGACCCACCTCGTAAGGAAGTTGTTGGCTCAATCAAGCTTTGCCGTGAGGCTGGTATCCGTGTCATCATGATCACCGGTGATAACAAGGGCACAGCCATTGCCATCTGCCGTCGTATTGGCATCTTCAGTGAGGATCAAGATGTTTCCGGATGTGCCTACACTGGTCGCGAGTTTGATGACCTGCCCCCAGCAGAACAAAGACATGCCTGCAAAAATGCCTCCTGCTTTGCCAGAGTCGAGCCAACACACAAATCCAAGATTGTTGAGTTCCTGCAGTCCTTTGATGAAATCACAGCTATGGTATGTAACATGATTCAAATAGTAATTATTATAAATGATTATACTGTACATACTTCCACAAGTTCACCTTTTAATACTCACACATTTTTTTGTCCTTTCCAACAGACTGGTGATGGTGTAAATGATGCCCCTGCTCTTAAGAAAGCTGAGATCGGTATTGCCATGGGTTCTGGTACTGCTGTAGCTAAGACAGCCTCTGAAATGGTGTTGGCTGATGACAACTTCTCCACAATTGTGGCTGCAGTAGAAGAGGGTCGTGCCATTTACAACAACATGAAGCAATTTATCCGCTACCTCATTTCCTCCAATGTAGGAGAGGTCGTCTGGTGAGTTTCATGCATGTTTTTTATTTAAGTTGCATTCTAGCAGTGTTTAAACAAAAAAAAATCAGATTCTATAATGTGCCTTTGGTTGGCATAAACTGATTATAACGCTCCGTCCTCCTAGTATCTTCCTTACTGCTGCTTTGGGCCTGCCCGAGGCTTTGATCCCTGTACAATTGCTCTGGGTGAACTTGGTCACTGATGGTCTGCCTGCTACAGCTCTGGGCTTCAATCCCCCTGACTTGGACATCATGGACAGACCACCACGTAGCCCCAAGGAACCCCTCATCAGTGGCTGGCTCTTCTTCCGTTACATGGCCATTGGAGGTAATTAAATAAAAATGTTGCACTTGTTTACAATTAAGTCATCCGTATCAGTTCTGCAAACAACAGACCATTACATAACCATTAACTATAACACTTGTTCATTCCTTGCAGGTTATGTGGGTGCTGCCACTGTAGGTGCCGCTGCTTGGTGGTTCATCTGTGCTGAAGATGGACCCTTAGTGACTTTCCACCAGCTGGTAATGAAACGCCTCCTAATTATTCTCCATCTTCTATCTTTATTGCCAGGTTTACAATATGAAATAACCTGTTGCCCACTCATGCCTTTCTCTTGCTTTGCCAGAGCCATTTCATGCAATGCACAGAGGACAATCCTGACTTTGAGGGTCTTGAGTGTGAAATCTTCGAGTCTCCAGTTCCAATGACCATGGCTCTGTCCGTGTTGGTCACCATTGAGATGTGCAATGCCCTGAACAGGTAAACAGGCATAAGGCGCCAATCTTGGTATGCCTTACATTAATAATCAACTTGCCTTTCTGCTCCACTATCACCTGTTTGCTCATTCTTTCCCTTTTTTTCATTAGTCTTTCAGAGAATCAGTCTCTGGTCAGGATGCCCCCATGGGTCAACATCTGGCTGTTGGGCTCCATCTGCCTCTCCATGTCCCTCCACTTCCTGATCCTTTACGTTGATCCCCTGCCAGTGAGTAAAATATACTTAAACATGGCTACCTCCACTTAATATTTTACTTAAATCATATCCAGGTGTTTAGAAAGGAGAGGAAATTATTTGATTGGTTTCAATAAAAAAAATCTATAATTAATAGGGACAGACATAATGTTTAAGGTTTTATTATAATATATGTAAATACATTCTTATCTTAACATTCTCCTTCTCTTATTTCCCCTCAGATGATCTTCAAGTTGACACCTCTGAATGTTGAACAGTGGTTTGTTGTCCTGAAGATTTCTTTCCCTGTCATCCTATTGGATGAACTTTTGAAATTTGTTGCCCGTAACTACCTTGAAGGTAAGAACCAACTTACATTCTAACAGATGGGAGTGTGCAAAATTTACTCACAGTGTATATTCCAAATATAACTACCAGGAAGTAACAGTAAAATATGACCATGTGAAATATTTATCATCTTCTATGTCGTGATCTTCATATAATGATTTAAATACCCATCACCACAAGATCTTATGGGACCACAAGCTACTATGTCTGCACATGGTGAAAATGGACTGACATTATTGTGTATCCAGGATCCCAGTATCTATCATGTCTTAAGATGACTTCACATGATTTCTGGCATTACATATGCTTCAATAATGATATAAATATTGTATGGGTGTATGACACTGTATGACACAATGATCTGGGTCAGATAAACTAATCATCTTCTTTGTAAGGATTCATAATTACTCCACATTAAACTGGTATTTTTTTATCCTTTCCCATAGCATAATCCTTTCCTCACCACTTCCCTGTTCCTGTTTAACAGGTATCCCCCTGTTGCATGTGTTGATACATATCATTTACCATCTGCATGCTTGTCTTCTTCATTTAGTGTCCTCATGTTTAGATGTTTAGTTTTTTTCTTTTTTACTTCTTTTTAATACTATTTCCGTGAAGTTTATGTACCATGTACTGCATGACTCATTTATCATCGATTGTCAAACTTTCTGTTCCCTGTAACATCGCACAACTATAGTATCACATATGTATCTCCAATGCAGCCTAATAAAGTCCACAATGGCTACCAACATTAGTATATCCCTGACTTACAGAATAGTATAATGGGAGACAAGACTTCCCACTTGTTGTCCATTTCATACCCTTCCATTAATACAAATAACAACTATACTGGAGATGGTAACTATTTTTAACATACATGAAGTTTTAATACAGTAACAGTTCTCATCAATACATTTCCATTCATAGCTCTCACATATTACCTATGTATACTCCCTCTGTTCCATTTCATCCATTCATTACAACCTGCCTAACTATCATTGCCTGTATTCACCATCCCTACCATGACAACCCTTCCTATCCTTTCACCATGCAAGTAGCAAAAAAAAAAATTAATTGCACCATAGCGCAGACTTCTACAACGATTTTGAAGGGTATTCTTGATGTTACATAGGGAGGTACCTAAGTGTTTTGTCTCAGTGCTCATATGATGCAAGAAATACATCATATATGTCTTTGTGGCTGGCTTGATACTTTGAAACGACTTGCTCACTATTGCAAATATAGTATCCAGAGTGCTGAGCGATACGAACCCTATATGCAATAGACAAATACGAGTTTTTCGTCATCGATTGTTTCAAAAATGTTTTTTTAAAAACCCTGTATTCTGCTGGCAATGTGGCAGTAGTGCATGCAAGAAGCTGGTAATTCACAACGCTAAAGCTATGATGCTGCGGCTTTGCAATTTTGCTTCCTTTAAAGCGCTGCATTGTGGAAATATAGAAAGCTTTAGGAGTCACATCTAAGGTAAGTATATGTGTGGGGGTTATAGTAGCCAATATACTGGTCTACAGTATTAGGGATCATTACAATGTATAACTTGTTGACAAAGATCACCAGACTGCAAAGGTTTCCCCTGTGGTAAATAGTATAAGGTGGGGACATGCAGGTAAGTCAGAGCAGAGTAGCAGAGTGATCTGTGACTAAGCAGCAGCTATTTCCATCAGTAATACCGTGGATGGGATTTATAGTAATGCCCTCTTATATGATACACCCATAGTATGTTAGCTATTGCTGCAGGCTGCAAACTAAACCTTTGCCATGGTCGGAGTCACATAATGTCCCCCGTAGACATTCTGCTTCTTACGCGTCTGTCCCCGGCCTATACGTGTTTCTATATATTAATATTTTGCAACAGTTTGTAAATGGTAAAATCTTCACTGTTTTCTCCACTGATATTCACAATATTATAGTATTATTATTATAGAAGCGCCTCTGATAAAATAACAGCAATCAATCATAAAAGTGACTCAGTACGAAGGGAAAACCGCGTTCGTTTTCACAATAAAAGCTAATTCGTGTTTCATTTCTTGACAGATAAAGAAAGACTGCAGTAAAAGGAATTCAGCTTTTTACTGAACCTCGTCAGATCTCAGCCCATATATCCATAGAGACTTTCTCTGTCCCCTCCTAACATTTCATCTTGTCTCCCTACAACACATCACTGCCAAATCTCCTCCAGTCTCCCCACAGTCCGTACATCCTGGTGCATGCCGGGTGTGATTGCAAGGGCTCTGTTACTGATGGGCTGTTATTCTGTTTCCAAGTACCTTTTAAGTTTTGCTTCCAATCTTGCCCCTTTTTTATAGCGCTCCCCTCCCGTTTCTCCTGTTCAATCAGCGTTCAAATGAAGGAAATGTCATACAGCTGGAGAATAACCGGACTCAGAATGTATTACCCCCAAAGTCTATTCCATCAGTGAAAGTCACAGTCGGTGTTTTGTAAATTGCAGCGTCTTGTTACCCTGATCCCAGCCCTCCGAGGGAGTCGCAGCTTGTAGCAAAGAAAACAAAAAGGAAGCGTTGAAAAACCAAATGAAAACTGTTCTAGCTATTTATTAAAATTAAATAATAATAACTTAAACCAAAGATTTGTGTATTGTTTGGGGGGGGGGGATCTTATAATCATCTGAATGTCTTTTCATTTAGGAATCTTTAAATTTAAAGGAATTAGGAAATCTTAATTCAAAGAATTAACTTTCACTGAATGTTGAAAGAGATTCTGTAATATAGAAAATGCAAAGCTCTGAGCAGAAACAACTACAGGTGGTCCCCTACTTAAGACCTGACTTACAGACGACCCCTAGTTACAAACGGACCTCTGTATGTTGGTTATTACTGTACTTTAGTCCGAGGATACAATAAACAGCTGTAACAGTTATCACAGGTGTCTGCAATGAAGATTTATTGTTACTCCTGGTTCTGATGACAACCCAACATTTTTAAGACCAAAACACTTTGTCTGGGGTTACAATTATAAAATATACAGTTCCGACTAATATACAAATTCAACTTAAGAACAAACCTACAGAACCTATCTTGTACGTAACCTGGGGACTGCCTGTACTAGTAAAAAAACAAAAATTTCAGAATCAGGAATGACATCAGTAATTAGGGTAAATTAGGGTAAATTTCCTACAAATTATAACTTGTAACTAATACACCAAAATATCATAGTATCATTGTAGAGGAATAATGATGCGGCTAGCCTGCCATCACACGGTTGATCATCACAGTTGTATATTTTGCTTGACCACAAGAGAAGTGAATATTAGCAACAATCTTTCACTAATTAAGAAACAAAAATCACTAACACTTCAATTGTAGCAATGACTCCAATGCTAAGTTTTTTCTGACACCTCAAAGTTATCTCTCATTGGTACAATTATCAATAGTGAATAAACATATGAGCAAAGCACAAATACATAAAGTGAGATTATGCAGATCTCTTCCACACATCCTACAAGGTCATACTGAGCTAGCAGAGGAGGGTCTGAAGTGCACTTACCTTAGCAGGAAGCAAGACTGGAGTATGCCGTGCACTGTATACACTACATTATCATATTTCTTGCATTTCTGCAAGGAAAAAGAAGGTCCTTGGACCAATATTTAAAACTTATCTTTTATTGATCCTTATAATTAGGACTAAGTAATATTTTTCTTATTTTTAGTTCAGAAATTGTGTTCCAGTAGGGTTTGGAGGTAGGATTTTGGGTATTGGCAGGAGTGGATAGTCTTCGCACTGATGCGTTTAGCTGGGGGTTTGTTCAGTGTATCCCCTCAAATTGGTGGTGGGATCTATTTCAAGGATGGCTCCTTAGATTGACACTACGATAAGCACAACCCCGTTATGGTGCGAGATTACACAGCTCACACCAATGCTATTTCTCTTATTTGCTTTGGATAACGGGAATAAACAGGGAGCTTCCCGATCCGTGGTACATTAATGGAAACTATGATTTGTCCTGTGTCCGTGGCCCTGAGACGCGGCGAGTCATGCAGCAGGGAATTCAGAGAATGACTCAGGAGTGCGGCTATCCATTAGCATACCTTACATCAAGTGTATTTGTCTACAGCAGATTGCTTTATACACATCGCAAATTTGAGTTGTGTTTCGTCCATTGACGTGTTTCTAGCAAGCTGGTGTGACGAACATGTGGGGGCTTAATTCGTCAGATTAATACGTTCGTCCCCCGGTTTTTTGTGGGGCGCACTGCGCTCTGATTGGGCTTCCCATGCTACGAAATTGGGGGGGCGTGCCGTCGGAAAACCTGCACGGAGTGTCTTAAAATTCTCGATTTTTTTTTTAAAAAAGTGTCCCTTTACTTCGCTTACCTGCACCTAAGAAATAGAAGGTGACTCCGGTGGAACCCGGCGGGCAGCAGCTACCTTATGGTTATGGATCCCGACTGTACCGGTAAGTAAATCTCCCCATTTATCTACTCAGGGGGTGTCTTCTCCTGCTCTATAATATGCTGTCTCAGATATGACACTTCTTTATCATCTGCCAGTCTCCTCCTGCTCTATAACATGCTGCCCCTGCATATCTTACACCATTTCAATCTACTCATCTTCTCCTCTGTATACACGCTGCCTGCAGATAGACACTATGCACAATCTGCTCAGCTCCTCCTGCTCTATAACATGCTTCCTGTCAATGCCATCGATATACAATCTGCTCTCTCCCCCTGCTTTATACCACACGCTGCCTGCATATATGACACTATGTACAATCTTGCTCAGTTCCTCCTGCCTATAAGCATAACATGCGTCCTGCATATATGACACTTTTCCAATCTGCTCAGCGTCCTCCTGCTCTATACCATGCTTCTGCACATAGGCCACTATGTAAAACAATCCTCGCAGCTCCTCCAGTCGTATAACATGCACCAGCTGCCAGCCCCCGTAGCCCGGTCTAGCATATATTGCACGGTGACCTTTGCCCCCGGAATGGCTGTAGGTGGTGTAAGGGGGAAATTCCTGTCGCTGCCGTGCAATGTAAATTGTTACTATAAGCAAGTCTGGTGTAAACGATTACCAGCTTTCACACCAGTTCCCTTCCACGGATTTCCCTTACGATCTACATTGCCAGATTTTGACTCTGTTTTTTTACAAAAATTTTTAGACGAGTTTCATATTTCATACCGCTTACATTTCTCACTCTCTCACTCCCCCCGTTTCTCACTCCCGCTGTAGAACTTTCCATATTTGCTCATGAATGTGATTCTTTTGTTGAAAATTAATAAGAGTCAACTTTTTATAGATCAACCACCGACCCCGACCCTGACAAAGCAAATAAAATGCTGATACACAAATCTATTATCCCCTTGTGGCATTCGTTATAAACGCTGGGTGAGCCGGGAGCTCTGCCTGGACATAATTTGGTCATGGATCAGAACTGTTGCTATAAATTTTTTCAAATCCTTGAAAATCCTGACATTTTTATGGTGGAACGAAAACCCAAGCGTTTATTACAACCAAATAGAATTTGTAGAGAATTACCGGAAATCCCCTGAGTAGGGGACTTGATCTTCATATAGAGGACTGCAGAATGTATCAACTCCAAGTACCGGAACACAATCGATCCTCATTCCCAAGAGGTTATTGACGAAAACTGCTAACTGCTCCGTTTGGCCAAATACATGAGTGATGTCAATATTTCTTTAACTAGGCATACATCCTCCCACTTACTGTTCTGCTGGCTTTCATCGTACAACTCTGGGGACGCAGAAAGGTTCATTTCTGACTGGAACCCCCAAATACTATTAGATCCCTGTGTATCTTCTTGGTTAGAAGTTTGTATTAACTCCTGTTAGGTCTGTACCCGACTATAATGTATATAATCAGGTCAATTTTTGTTCAGTTACCAACAGATTTACGTTTCTGGCCTGGACATATTAAGGAAACCTACGCACCCTTTAATAGGGAATCCGGGCAGGTTCCTGCTATGTAGAGGGATAGAGGCCCTTTTTAATGTCTAAGAATTCTTTTGTGGCCCAGAACTTTTCGTAAATTTTTAATTCCCAATTCCCCCAATATTCAAATTTCCTAAAGAGCTACTGTGTCGGGGAAGTATAAGCCAGAGCTCAGGCTACACAGGGGCGGGCGGCTACTCCACGGCCCCATTAATGCTACTGGCATATCCGCCTATTCTGACATCTTCAGTGTGTCAGCTCCTGTAGCTTCGCCACTCGCCGGCGAAGGCTTTGGGTAGCTCCGGCTCCAGAGCCGAGACAGCGCAGCTGGCGCCCTGCGTTCTGGCTTATGCGCAAGCCCAGCTTGGCCAAGTCAAGGTAGGTGGAGCGCAAGAGGCTCTGGGGCGTGGAGTAGTAGCGCCGTGACCTCAGCTCAAGCTCTCACAACCCCAGTATCCTCTTTAGGAATTTGCATATTGGGGGAATTAAAGGGTTGTCCGAGTTTTGGAAAAAAAAATATATGTGGCCGGAGTCGGTCTGCCTAACACAATCAAGATGTAATTACCTCCGTTGCCCTCCGGTACCAGCGCTGTAACAAACATTGCTGCCGTAGCAGCGCTGCTTTCACCTTCGGCCGAGCTGACACCCGTCCTGCTTCGGGTCCGGCATTCACAATGCGTGTATAGGTACGGATGGCTGCCCGGCCACATGCCGTCCGGAAGCCTGAATGCAGGCGCTTCTGCGCTCCGCGGCATGCTTGTTTACATGGCGCCCGGACCGTAGCTACAGCGAGCGCTGGATACCTGTAGTGCACCGAAGGTAAGTACATCTTTATTGTTTTAAAGCAGCCCGCTCCCGTCCACGTATAGTTTTTTTTTCACACTCGTACAACCCTTTAATATGTATAAAGTTATGGACAACAAAAGAATAGTCCCCAAAAAGGGCTCTACTACTATACATTAGAGTAACCCCACCGATCCACATTAATATGTAGACGGTGGTGTATGGTTTTCCTTTAATGATAGGGTACGGGTGCCTCCTACGAAATATACGTAACGGGGTGGTGGGGTGTGCTAATGTGGCATATAAATTAGGGGGGGGGGGGGTACCTCTACATTAAATTAGAGCCTGCAGGTATAACCATAGTTAAATGGGTGCAGTAATAAGCTGGTGCCATATAAATTTATTCACAAGCTGTTTTCGTATACTATAATGAATTAGGAGATACATTGACATGGTTGTTGGCTAAAATTAGGTAAAGTAATAATAAAAAGGAATGTGGTGGGGGTGCGTATGAATTTATTTAGAATGACTGTATATCATGCAGGTGCGCTGGCATTTAGTGGATAAATGTCTATCATTCAGTGGGGGAACACTAGTTACTAATTTATGTAGGGAGTATAGTAAGTAAATCCTAATATATAAAGCGGAGTGTTATGTGTGTGTGTCCTGCTAAAGGAATATTTTTACTTATTATCCATCATATACGGGCCATTGGGGGTCATTTACTAAGGGCCCGTTCGCGTTTCCCGACGTGTTGACCCGATATTTCCGATGTGTGCACCGCTTTTCCCTGAAGTGCCCCGGGATTTTGGCGCCAGCGTCGGTTGTGGCGCATGCGCTCTTGGCAATGCACGCGACGGAAATCGTGGGGCGTGGCCAAACGTAACCCAACAGATTCGAACCCGCCGGCAATGTAAAAAAAAAACAAAAATGTGCTGCTCGCACTCGCCGATACTCCATGGCACCTACGATGAATGACACTTACCTCCGGGGGCACTCTCGGCGGACTTTCGGCTGACAGCCGTGCCACCTTGGTGGACATCGTGCGGCAGGACCTTCATGAAATCCGGCCAGAAGACCCGAGCGCTCGCCCGAGAAGCCGCCGCTGGAACGCTAATGGACCGGGGTAATTAAATGTGCCCCATTGTCTTTCTGTTCTGCTGCACTGTGGGGCGAGTTGGAAGCTGAGCCAATGAGTGGTTTCTGTTCTGCCACAGGTCCTTAATAATGAGCTCTGAGCTTATGAGGTGGGTTACTATAGGCAATGAGTATAGGACACTATGTTTGATGGTACAGTTGGAAGAGATACAGAGATAGGAAATTTGCCCACGGAAACCAATCACAATCAGGCTGTAATTTTTAACAGCTGTTGGAAATTCCGGATCAGTCGAGACAATCAGAGACAGTCCGACCCGTGACAGTCAGAGACAGATCGAGACAGAACAGACCGAGACAGTTAGAGGAGAGAGATATATACAATAAAATATGTTTTTATTTTTTATTTTGTTTAACCCACGCTTTTTTGTGTAGCTAAGATAAGATAATTACTATCCCGGGCAACTCAGGGTCGATACAGCGATTTTCTATGTATAAAAAAAAAAAATATATATATAATATTAATATCAATATATATCAATCTATATATATATATATATATAGATTAAGACAATCCTTCCTCCCATGTGGATTCCGATCATTTTTTGATTTAGATTCATATTCAGGTGTGTCAGAAAAATGTCCATATCGGTTTTGACATAGAATTGTTATTGAGAAATCTAGAAATGAAAGTCCCCTGGCAAAAAAAAATGAAGCTAAAATGGAAAAGCCAAGCATGAAAAATTGTGTACCTTAATGAATCTATCAATTTGTCATTTTGAAAATTCGTCTCTTTTCTACAGGTGGTCACAACCCCTTTGTCTAATGATCATTAATGAATGTCATTTGATTACAAGGCTTACTGCTCTTGCACTTCTGATTCCTGTAAGTACACATGCAGCACACCACCGAGGAATTGGTGATTCTAGAGAGAAATAAAGGTACAATATTTTGGCATGACATATAATAATTGTGTGCCGTGGTTCTGTGATGATGATGATATTTACAATGCGTCGGCAGTCACATATATTACAACATATATACACAATAAACATATGTCGTGGATGTCCTAGACTCTTTTCACAAATTCGAATCGTTTTTGTTCAAATAGCTGCAGAATATTATGACTGCGGAATATGTCTGTCATTGTCAGAAGATGATGTCGCTGGCAATGAGGAAAATGCAATTGTTGCCAAACTCTACCCTCTCATACAGGAAATAATGATACTGGCATACAGACGTATCTTCACCTCCAAGTAGACATCTAGATAAGCGATATCTTTTGATATGTAGAATGATCTCTTCACATGAGGTTAAAAAAAGGAAAAAGAAAATACGGGACACTGACCCTGGTTAACCCTTATATTATCTTACTATTTTTTTCGGAGCCGCTTAGCTGTATATGGATAGAAAACCATTTGGTTTGTTAAAGCTGTGAAATGAGCTGTCCCCCGTCCTTGCAATGGAAGGGCTCAACCTGTAAACATTGGAGCTTATGTACTAAGCTCTCCCGGTCGCATTTTCGTCAGGTTTCGCCGACTTTTAGGGGATCTTGCTGGGTACTGTGGTCGCACGCGATCGATTCGCAGCAACGGCCCCCGCCTTTTTATTATAACTCGATAGGGTCGATTGTGGAAACATAGAGTTATAAGTTAAGCTAATTACCCTGGGGGCGTGGTCTCTTATTTTAACAATGTGCAAATTGCAGCAATGTAATAAAAGTTTTAAACGAGGCAGCCTTGGGTCCCTGTATGACCAAGGGCTGACATGGTAAACAGATTGCCGCTCCCCAATGACTTTACATTGGTCGATATTTGCGGCCACTGACTGTCCATTGACTTATTGTACCCTACCCATCCGTCTTCTGCAGATCTGGGCTCAGGTTCATCAATTGTTAACTCTCAGTTACTGACAGACTAGTCCTCTACTCAGGAAAAAGAACTATTTCCGCTGGACATCAGACGTCGTTTTTAGGATAAAGTAAGGCAAAATTTTTTTATGAAATCCATTAAAAAGGAGTCATGGTACTGACACAGCATAAAGGTGAGTAAAATAGCATCAAAGCTACGCGTTTCGGTGATTAAACTTATTCATAGCCCTGCACACTTTCTGCAGTCTGGCTATTTAACCCGCCCTTTCAATCCCTTGAGCTTCGGGGTAAGGTTTTCTTAACCTTCCATGATTTTGTGTATAAAGCGTAAAGCGTAAAGTGTAACATAAAATGTAAACATAAAGTGTAAACATACATAAAGGAAACTTTAAACATGTTTAAAACCAAGAAAAGATGGATTATCACCTTAGTACCGGCAAGAAAATTGACTTGTCATTTTCATTTTTTTCTATCAAGAAAGCAAAAAAGAAGAAGCAAAAAGGAAGTTATATTACGTGGTGGGGCATTATCGGATATTGAGACAATTTCTATATTTTTGTTTTTATTATATATTTAGTAAGTTAGCAGTTTTTTACCAAAGTGAATCAAATCTTGTTTTCTTATTTAATCCAAACGGGACCCTAGTTTTAAAGAGAGATCCGTACGTTTCCCCCGATTTAGAAAGGATCCCCTAAGTCTCCCCCTCGCTTAGGTTTATATAACTTTTTCGATTACCCCTGCATCTGAGGACCTGCAGTCTCCGGCTGATGTTTCCCTACCATGTCAGATACTGCGGAGATGTTAACCGCACTTTCAGAACTGACTAAGAAATTCAGGAATTCGGGTTTTAAGATTGTTTGTCGTAGCACCTATGTACGTCCAATCCACATGAAACACATTGTATCTGATAATTACAATGATGTATTACGTTAGAATTGTTTTGTTGTTTTTATTTCATGTTGTGTATCATTAGAGTACGAGGAGAAAAATTTGCTTTGGATCGCATACCTGCAGCACTTACAAACTTCTGCTCCACATTTGAAGAAGCCTTGATGCTGAGCCTGTGGTATGGCCTGGACTTGATTGATATGGCTTGGTGACAGTAAAATTACTAGATTCGCTGTAGCCTTTTTACGACACATTTTGGTATTATTGTGCATAATTTTAGACATATGTGATCAGTATCAGACTAGTAGTTTTTTAGATATAAAATTTTTTCAATTTCTTTGTGACTGAACACTGTAGGTTGTAGTAAACACTAATGGTTGTTGGTTTTTGTGTGTTGGATTTTTTATTTTTATTCATGTTAGTCAAATCTGAACGGGGGATATTATGGACTATATGAAGGCCCTTTTTAACATCATCCCTCCGGATATTTTCCTCTTCTTTAATTTTTCCCAACCTTTTCTCTCTGTTTTTAATACAGGGAGGATTGGAACAATGTCCTTTTAGTGTCTGATAAGTTCTCCTGTGGATATTCTTTATAACATGATTGGGGTGGCATGAACTACTAGTAAGGGTTGGTATTAGATGCCTTTGGTTTGACATATGGGAAATTGAACACTAGCTATTGGTACCGATTTAAGCTGATACCAAGAAGTTGATAGTTTTTGCCTGTAAATTAAATGTGAATTTTAAATTCATGTAGTTAGAATTAAGATATGTGACAAATTTTCTGCATCCAATACAGTTCCCTCCCATATCAGGAGCTGGTCTTCAATATAACGGCCATACACCTGATATGAGGAAAGGAGTTGTCCCCAGAAAACAATAAAGTTCCTCCCACTGGCATGTACAAATTTGCTAATGATGGAGAACATCGGCCCCCCACGATGCCAACCGCAGCTCTGTTAAAAAATAGCTGTCATCAATGAAAAATAATTTCTTTTCAATGAGAAAATTAACTGCTTCTACTATAACTCCTTTACTGCATTGAATACATACTTATTTATCCAACCAATCACTCAGGCATTGTAATGCAATTTCATGGTCTAAAGATGGTGAATCTGCTACCACATCACACACAAACGACAGCCACATAGCTTCGCTCTCCCATGGTATACCATCAAGTAAAGAATAGTATGTTTAGTATCTTTCAATAGGCCAGAAAGAAGGGAAGCAACCCAGTGGTTAAGTGTGGTCAACCACTCCCCCAATCTTTCCACTCAGAGATCCATACGCCGCCCCAATGGGCCGGAGGGGAGGGGGGAATACCTCCTTGTTATCTTCGCAACAGTGAAAGACTGGGTTAACGGGAAATTTGACATACAGTTAATCTGATATTTTCTGGGATATTGCACCCATATTTAATCCCTCATCCAACAGTTTTCTTAACAACATTTGAAATTCAATAGTAGGATTTGATTGTAATTTAGGTACGTTTTTCCATCGCTCAACATTTCAATTTAATTTTTTATACAGTCCGGCATTAAGGAGAACTATGTCGCACCCCCTTGTCTGCAGAGCGGACTAGAAGATCAGGTTCATTTAATTTCTTTATGGCTTTCCTTCGTTCCTGGTTGAAATTTATATTTCTGGTGCTGGGTGGTGTTTCTTTTTGTTCAATCAAATCTCGTTCCACCTGTTCTTGAAAAAATGTCCATTTTGGTGATCTTGAGTTGATGGGGTAGAACAAAGAATTGGAAGTTGGAAAGATTGGTTCAAAGTCCACTATATCAATTCTCAGGACGGTGGCGCAATGTCGAGAGGTGGTATTGGTCTTCAAAAGTGTTCATATCTTTGTTTAGGCTTGCATCCCGGGTATTGCCACAGTCCTTAGAATAGGATCTTATCACCCCTGAACATCAAAAAGTGTTTCGCAGAGTTAATTTCTGATAAATTATTTACATCTAGGATTATGGTAAATATATTGAAATTATGCTGGGTGAAAAAACCTAAACCTTTAGACAGTAAGGCACTTTGTTGAGGAGGTAAATTTAGCTCGATAATTGTAATGATATCTTGTTTCACTTCTGGTTCCTGAGAATGTTTTTTTGGAGGCGGATCGGTGCTTCCTGCCTCCCCTTCTACCTTTTTGTTTTTTGGTTTTTCTTTTTCTAGTTTTTTCTCAGACTCCGACTGGGTCGCTTGTAGATGCAAGTGAAGAGGCTGAGGAGTCAGATAAGTCATCAGATGTTGTGGGCAATAGAATTCTCTGTATCGTGAAACTCACCCGACTATCACTTCTCCATTTTTTTTCTGTGCATTTTTATTTTTAAGAATGGATTTAGTTGTTATAACGATCTTCCATAATGATGCGTTTGCGGACAACACTGATTGATAGCGTAGTCCTGTGCATCTCGTTGAAACTTGCTTTGTTTAGTTTTCATTATAAGAGTCTCACTTTGTAATTTTTTTCAGTTTCAGTCCATTGTTTGGAATCATAAGAATTGGATAAAGGTGTATTGAATCTTGCTTTCTTAATTTGTGTCCTAATTTGAGCAAGTGCTGATCTTCTCTCTTTGATATAAGTGCTTTTTTAGCGGGCATTTCAGATAAACTGCGTTCCATTGTTGTGTGAACTCCGCGTATCTTCCTTAGTTGAAATTTTCTCAACGTAAGCCTCGTGGTATCATTTTTTCCCACATAGGACTTTAAAGTTGTGGATTCCCACCAGATTTTCACTTCTTTGATTAAATCATTCAAGCTGTAGCATATATGTGTTAAAACATTGGAACTCTGATGTTCGGAAGTAATTAATATTCAAAAATACTAGCAGCCTTGGTAACTCTAAATCCGAGCAATCCGTAAAGAGGCTAAGCAATTTTTTTAGCTTCCTCAGATATTCCTTCCATTATGCTGTGTCAAAAAAAAAAAAAAAAACGGTAAGAAACGGAGGGTTGCACGATTAGACCTACCTCATATACACACAAAAAACATCACAAAGAATACTTTTGTGAAATCAGCTCACCCTCTCCGTTCGAACAATCCTCTTGATCTTGACTCTGGACACTCCAGCACGGACAAACCTCGGTTCACAGGTGCAGGGTCAGCTTAGACAGGTAAAAAGAACTATTTCCA